>JAMYHX010000178.1:0-76067 GCA_025529335.1 Rhizopus sp. PT2906
ATATTACTTATATGATCTATAACGATTTAGCTCATGGATCTCCTTCAAAAGTAAAATGTGTATATATTTATTACTATAGTTACTAATTCCTACTTGTTAGTATCCCAATAATAAAAAAATCCCTTGGTATTCCTCTCCTCCTGGCCCTGCCTCTCAGCCTTCTTTGCAAGACAAAAAAACATCCCCCATCATTTCACGCCCATTGACAGCTTTTCTTTGGAATGACACAGCCATGATAGAGAAAAAAGATGTAATGATTTTACCTCCTATTGGCTCAAAAAATTCACAGTAATAAAACGATTATGTTTAAAAATGATTTATTTCCCACTATACATTTTTGAATACATTTATTCTTCGTCGGATTCTTCAGCAAGAGTCATGGCGATACGATCCAAATCACGTTGACCATCTTGGGTAATTCTGCGACCACTGCTGAAGGAGTTAGTCTCTATTATTTAAATAACCCAGACACTTACCCCTTCTTATCCTTTTCCAAGACACCAATCTTTTCCAAAGATTGAAGAACCTTACGGTTGACGGAACCAGAGGCATCAACGTGGTGAGAAGGACGAGAACCACGGTTGACGGTACCACCGTGAACCTTGTTCAAGGCACCAACACCGACGTTCTTACGAATGTAGATGTGACGAGCGACGGAAGCTAATAGATTTTAGTAACCTGGGTGTATTGTGCAATATCGTATAGCTATATACCAGCACGGATATAATACCAATCAGGATCATAGGGAGCTAATTCCTTGAAGGTACCAGTCTTGACAAGGTCGACCCACTTGGGGACTTCGAGCTTACCGGTACGCTTGAGGTAGGCAGCATAGGCCTTGATGAAAGCTAGAGATATATTAGTACTGTGCTTAAAGAGAGAGAAAGCATGTTAAGCCAAGCCACAGAGTTGTCTCCAATTTCAACTGCTTCCGTCCGTTTCTTTTTCATTTTGTACGCGAGTTGTACATTTTTCCCCCCCTTTATCATGATGTAATGACAAAGGGAAAAGTAAGTATGAACAACACTCTGTGACTTGACTTTTCCTCACTGTATTCCAACTGTAAATAAAAGGCCAAATATCATACCATGAGCATTGACGTCCTTAACAGTGATACCAGCCATTATGTATAATTTCGAAGTTGCTAAAAAAGAGAAGGATTCTCAAATTGCTCGGCTTTCCCTACTTGAAAAAAAAAAAATTTTCAAAAAAAAAATTGGTTGAACCCCGCCAGAATATCAAGTCACACTGATAACCCAGTTTTAAGTGGCCTTTTGTGGGATATTTTTCTTTTTCTTTTATCGCAATACAACCCTGTTTCGAATATTTGGAACCAAAGGGCAGTAACTTTACATAAACTTATTATGCAGCCGCAATTGGAAGCTAAAAATATGCACCTATATGCGTGCATGTGTTAATGGGAAGAAAGAGAGAAAGAAAGGTCTGGCGATGAATCCCTTTCTTGTTATGCTGCAGATTGTTTAAATATGCTTTTGATTGGTGGAAACACAAAGAGCATAAATTAACAATCATGACAAAAAAATGAGCATTAACACCAAGATCGAAATTAGGAAAAAGCTTGATTCTTTAAATAAGGCAGATCACTCGTTGCTACAAAGAGTATAATCATGCACTCTAAAAGGGAAAACGATCATATACACTTGTGACTGCAAGCCTAAATGCATAAATTACGCATTTGTACGCTTATTTCTCTTTTTTTTTTCTTACTACCTCGTCATGTCAGAAGCCAACCCTTTGCAATTCTCTACGCCAAAGGATGTGGCTGAAACATCACTGTTTTCCTTTCATCCACTCTTTTATCTGTACTTTATGTTGAGCTTTTTCTTTGTGCCATACCCACTCTATCGATGGATCGCAACTAGATATAAATGGGAACTGAATACAAAATCAGTAGCGAGGCACTGTAGTGATATCATGCTAGGGATGAATTATGGATTGATCCTATTTACATTTGGAAATTACACTCATACCTTTAGGTTAGTTAAAGACTCAAACAAAAAAAAGGGGGGGACCTTTACTGATCTACTTGGTTCCTGCCTTTAGTTGGATTACTGTTGTTGCCTTTTATCCTTCCCTCTTTGGATATGGACTCATTGCTGAGCTTCCATATGCGAAACAATCACTACCAAATATAAAGCATTGGCCCAAAGGTATGTGGGTTATCTTTCTTACTGCACTTGGGTAAAAAAAACGCTCTTTTTTTTCAATACACAATTAAATTAACGAGCAATAGTGTCATTCTGGCTTTCGCGGGCGTTCACATCTATTTCGCATCACAACTAGAGATGCCCTTTATTGTCTACTATGTATGTTCCTTGCTGATCCCTATATTTTTCTTTGCAACGGCCTTTTTACTCAAAAAGGAAGTTAACCAAAATTGGCTCAGGACGTTCTACGTGACACGGATAAGCCGACGCCAAATATTGGACACAGAAGACGGCCAGCCTAAAAATGGCACGATACCCTCTCCATATGCTCATACCATCAGTATCCACCTTCATCATTGGCAAATATTTTATGTATTGGCATTTTTTACAAGGTTGTGTGATCTATCTAAAGAGTACAATGTATGACTTATTTTTAACTCTAGATTTACCCATCCTGTATCTCAAGTTGCAGCAGGAATTGTCATTGCTTGTTATATGCAAGGTATTTGTGCATGTAAGTCAAATTCAGGTCTGCTTTTTCTATTTAATTAACAATAATAGATGGCTATGACCACTTGGTCAATGATAACATGTAATAGCCTTTATTCAATAAACACATTAAAACGCGATTTCCCAAACACGAACAGCCGCGTCTTGACCCACCGAGACAATAGTCAAGCTATTTGCCTTTTTCAGGAACCGGACGCTGTTGACAGCATCAGCGTGTGCATTCTTAATCGTCACCTTTTCTCTAGGCTTCTCACGGCTCCAGACATAGATGTTGGTATCAATACTACCACTCACCAAGTAATTGCCGCAGGGGGACCAGTTTAAGGAGGTAATTCTGCTTGTGTGGAACACCCAGCTTTGGATGACCGTTGTCTTGGTCTCGGTATCATACACAAAAATCTTGCCGACACTGTCTCCTACAGCGATCAAGTTGAGCTCGGGATGAACAGCAAGTGCGGTGATGTTGCCCATGTTTTTGGAAAGCTCGCCTGTGGCTGTAAGCTGACCGCCTTCCAAGCTATAGACACGCACTTTATTATCCGTCTATACACACATCAATAACCAGCTAAGGGTAGCATTAAGACTTTATCTTTTTAAGTACCTTTCCGCCCACATAAACCGTCTTGCTATCAGGACTAATATCTACTACTGAGGGCGCAAAGCCTGGTTTTTCGATTTGTCCGACCTTTTCCAAGTTTTCGTTGTAGACATAGACTGTTTCTGGAGTTGCGACAACGATTGTCTTGTCTTTGGAGATAGCAGCCGAGGAAGGAAGAGAGCCTGTTGATGTTATCCTTTCACTTTTTTTTTTTTTAATTAGAAAGAGGTTAAATATGAACAATGTATGAATAGTGTAGCATGTACCTGAGATTGTGTGCACTCATAGATCCAAGACGCAACGTGTCATCCATGCCTGTGGTGACAAGCACATCGTCATGAGTAAGGACAGTAGTCACCTGGTTCTCATGACTTCCTTCAACAAAACGAGCTTCTGTGCGTTCTTGTTGACTGTAGTCCCAGCTGTAGACGCGACCATCATAAGAGCCAGTGAATAAAGTATCTTGTTCTGATACGGATAAGGCAGTGATTGCTTTAGCATGTCCATCGACATGACGTGAAATACTACCACTGTTCTTGTCCAGATAATGCAACTCGCCCGAGAGTGATGTAGTAATCAAGTAGTCACCCTTCCACAAGTTACCCACCTGCTGATTGTTAACAGGATCTGAAGCCGAGTTAATCGTGAATGTGCTAATATATATATATATATATATTTAGTCATTGCCCCCACTTCACATACATCAATATAAAGGCTTACTTGACGACTTTTTTTGCGCTAACATCCCAAATCTTTGCTGTACAATCTGCAGAGGAAGTCAAGATTTGCGTGCTGTCGTCTGACCAAGAGAAGGCAAAGATGCCTCCAGTATGACCGTTCTCTATTTGAGAGAGTTCATCGACCTTATCTCCCGTTTTACCGTCATAGACAAAGATTTTTCCATCCGCGCCTACACTGGCAAATAGATCACCATTAGGCGAGAATTTGACATCATGTACGAATCGGCTATGGTCGCGGATTGTCTTTTCAAATTTGAAAGGTACGCCATGAAAGAAACTGACAGCCAAATCGTCCGAGGCGGTCACGGCACGGAAGGGACGTTGGTGTCGGATGCTAACACTGTTGATCACCTTGGTGTGGCCTGTGATCTCGCCTACGGAAGAAAGAGAATCAAACATGAAGGCGTGACCGAAACGCTCTTTGCCATCGCCTACAGCAATGATACGCTTGCTTTCGCTGTCCCAGGCAAGATCTTTTATTTTACCAGAAACAGGTCGGATTTCACTCTTGAGAACGTGTTCTTCATTGATAGTGTCCCAGATACGGACGTTACCCTGAATATCTGTTCCAAGCAAAGGGTTTAGTTTTTCTTTTCTTTTCTTTTTGTTATTGTTTGTATAGTATACCTCCTGAAGCCATGTAGTAACCGCTTGGACTGAAACGCGCAACGGTTGTCTGTGCTTTGTGTCCAGCATACTCGGTAGCAATAGAAGGGTTCTTTATAAAAATGTTTTATATTTTTATCTTTCTTTAAGTGTAAATTATTACCTCCAAATCTCTAATGAAGACAGACCTTCCATTAGTATAGGCAAATGTCTTTCCCTTTGGGTCCGCTTCGAGCTTGATAGATTCACCACGACTGGTATAAGGAAGAGGGGAAAACGTGTATTCTAATACAGGTAAATATTTTGTTCTATTTCTTTCTTATAAATATATATTTACTTTTGGTGTAAGTAGGCATAAAGAACAACTTGATGTTTTCGCCACTGCCAAGCTCAGTTACCATATATACCATTCAAGCGCCGTCTCAATATATATACACATACGCACCGTTTTCTCTACTTAAAAAAAAAACGCATAATGACGTAGAGACAAAATGAGAGAAAGAAAGAGGGAGTCGAAGCCCAAATTTATTAACGTGATGAACGCTTAGTCACTTTATGCTTTTAGGTGTTAAAGTTTTTTTTTTTCTTTTTTCCAAAGGACAGCAAAGAAAAGAAAAAGCTAGGTCTCACAAAGGCGCCCTGCGGAGACTGTGAAGATGTAAGTATTGACGGTATCCGGGAAAAGACAACAACAGGGGCAGATAAAGAGGCACAAGAGGTAGAGGGAACAGGATTGGTGGGTGTTTGTAGATGAGACAGAGCAACCCTCTCTACCAGAAACGTTCACTGGAAGGGCAAGGAAGGGGACAAGTGGGAGCGAATAGGGCAAAGACTGAGTTGTTATGCAATCATATCAGGCGTATGTGGATACAAAAGTGCAACTGTGACTTTCTTCTCACATTTTGAAAGAGAATGCGATGACATATTTTAATACATGATTGAGATGGTTGTGTTGTTAAGGGTATCATAGCATGAATTTAAGTTATTACCAAACATATTAGCTTGTTTTTCTATTTGAATAAAATGCTACGATGATCTTTATGCGATTTGAATAAAAGCATGGGAAAATAAAGACGAATATCCGCAGCATGAAATGGTACCTTGATTGCTTAGTTTGACTATCGAATATAAAAGATGATTATTGGCTATAACCCCTTTATTCACATGACACCTGTCGTCATTTACTATCATCATTATCATTATTATCCTTGTTATTATTTTGATTACCTTTGGATTATATACTTCCTTCTTCCTAGTCAATTTTGTTTTCAATCGAATTCATTGGTTCAATTCGTTTGAGTCATTCTTGTATTGAAGAAAGATAAAGAAAATAACAAGAAAACAAACAGCTAAAGTCATGAGGACCTCAAAACAAAAGATAACAAAAAAAAATAGTGATTGACATCCAATGACATTGTTTACTTCCAAATAAAGGCAAAACAGATTTTTTGTATGTAGTTTGTAACCATGCAATTTGAACTATAAATTCCTCTTTTTACCTTTATTTCTTTTTTCTTTTTATTTATTTACTTATTTAAAATGAAGATTGGATTAGCTATTTTATGTTTATTTGCAAGTCAAGGCTTAGGTTCAATTCTCCCTGGTGATAGTAAAGTTCATTATCGTCTTGGTTTATCTCGTAGCTTTGGCCCTGATTTGGCACATAGAGAATACAAGTTATATGATACTGTCGGTAATTTCCAAGGGACTAAGCGATCTGAATTAAATGCAGAAGAAATTGCTATCGAATTTGCAAAAAAAGAGTTAACAACAAGTGATTTTATCGTCCAAAGTTCATATAAAACCGATCTTAATGGTGTAACGCATGTTTATTTACGTCAAATCGTAAACGGGCTCGAAGTGTTTAATGGCAACATCAACATCAATGTCGATCGCTCTGGTCAAATTATCTCGGCTGGTAACTCATTTGCTCCCACCAAATCATCAACTTCTTTCTTCAACCAATTCATCTTTTCTTCGTCATCATTCTTTAATGAACCAAAGAACGTCATTCCTCCTCAGGACGCAATCCTGTCCCTCGTTTCTTTTGTCAAAGGGGGTCATCCAGTCGATCCAAATGAATTTGTTCAACTCAATTCATTCAAAGACCCCAATGTGATGATGTTTGAAAATGTACCCTATGCTGAATCTCCTGTCGAGGTCAAACAAGGTTACCTCCAACTAGATGATGGTCAACTTCAACTTGTTTGGGATATTCAATATGAACTACAGGATAATTGGTACAATGGTCATGTGAATGCTTACGATGGCACAGTCATCAGTCTAATCGATTGGGTCTCTTCTGCTTCCTATAAAGTCATTCCCTTTGGTATAAATGATCCCACTGAATCTTCACGAATCTTACTCAAGAATCCCCAAGACTCCTGGGCAAGTCCGTACGGCTGGCACGTTCAAGGCATTCAGGGTCAAGGCGCTCAACCATTCAATGTGACCATAGGCAATAACGTCTACACGCATACAAACCCTGATGGTGGTAACAACTGGGAGAATAATTACCGTCCAACCGGTCAATTGGGCTCAGATGATGATATCACCTTTGATTATGAAGCTAATTTCGATACTCAGGAGCCTGTTGACTATCAAGACGCTGCTGTTACTAATCTCTTTTACTGGTGTAACGTTGCCCATGACTTCTTCCATCGATACGGATTTGACGAAAAGGCTGGTAACTTTCAACAGAGTAACTTGGGCCGTGGTCGTGAGAAGGATAATGGTGAGAACGACGCAGTCATTGCCAATGCTCAAGATGGATCAGGTAGAAATAATGCCAACTTTGCTACCCCTCCTGACGGCAAACATGGCAAGATGAGAATGTACATCTGGGACCAGACAAGCCCTATGCGCGATGGTGACTTTGAAAGTGGTATTGTCATCCACGAATATACCCACGGTGTATCTATCCGTCTGACTGGTGGTCCTGCCAACTCAAACTGCCTCAATTGGAATGAAGCTGGTGGTATGGGTGAAGGATGGGGCGATTTCATTGCGACGGTCATTCGTATGAAAAAGGAGTACACGCGTGATATCGATTTTAGCATGGGCAATTATGCAAATGGTGGTGAAGGTATTCGTAAATACAAGTACTCTACCTCTATGAAGACAAACCCAAGCACTTACAAGATCATGGACCGATTTGACTATTGGGGTGTTCATGCAAAGGGTGAAGTATGGGCCGAAATGCTTTATGAAGTCTACTGGAATCTTGTTGATCTTCTTGGATTCACACCTGACTGGTTCCCACCCGCACCTGAAGATACATCCAAGACGGCCATGGACTCAGATGATCTTCAAAAAGTTCGTGATCATATCACATCATACGGTAATACACTCGCTGTTCAGTTGGTGATAGATGGACTGAAGTTGCAGCCATGCAGTCCTACCTTTGCCGATGCTCGTGATGCCATCCTGCAAGCTGAGCAACAGTTGACCGGAGGAAAGTACTATTGTGATATCTACAGAGCATTTGCAAAACGTGGTTTAGGTGTTGGTGCTAAAGTCATTCAGAAAGGCTGGCTGGAACAACGTACAGAAAGTTTCGAACTTCCTTCTGCCTGTCAATAGAGAGAAAGAGAGAAAGAGAGAAATCATTATCATACATACGTTTTGTATGTAATATTTTTATGTTAAATAAACCTTTATTATTTATGAAATATCCATAGTTGATACATTATTGTTGTTATTCGTATTGGCAGTATTAGTGATATTGGTATTCACATTGGTAACATTCATTGCTGCACTATTAGAAACATTATTGCTATTGTTATTATTATTAGTAGTAACTGTGTTGCTTGTAGATGCTGATGAGGAGGTATCCATTGAAACTGTAGCATAAGCAGGCAAACTAAAATAAGTTCCCACATCAGCAATTCTTGTAAGATCAGCCAGCATGGTCACTATTTCTGCATTAACATAAATGTTTTCAGGCAAACTAGGCGATGATGTAGGAAATGACTTGGAAAAGTAAAGTTTTTAAGCAGTTCTTCATGACTTCTTTTTACATACCTTTTCATCTTTGAAGGAAGAATGGTATCTCAATATAAATCCACAAAGTACAAATCGAACAATAAAATGGTACAAGAAATCATCCGTCATGAACCGCTTCACACTCTTATCCACGGCCGCATCCGCCAGAAGCAACTGACCGATTGTCTTTTCCATCATCGACACCTTTTGTACGCACTCGTCCCATTTTTGTTGATCGAGATTGCCGATATCTGAAACAGAGCAGAATCCAAGTAATGGTGTATGCAGGAACAAGGTGAAAAGACTGCCTATTTCGCTCTTATCCTGTACGGACGATGGATACTCTGTTGGCGACATGAGGCACATGAATGGTTGACCAAATATGCTAGGCATGTTTTTAAATGCGATACTGTAATCACTATCAATAATTAAGAACAGAGGCTTTCGAGTAAATGGGATAAGGTCTGCCGGATGTAGACAGTGAACTGATGGGACTTCTGTAAGCTTGGCCGCTGATGCACTTCCAGAAGATATACCTACGCCGCCACCTACGGCTATACTACCTACAGCCGCTGTTGTCCCCGCCATGGATGTGGATAACCCACTGGTTGTAGCGCCAGCAGATGTTCCAGTACCTGATCCTGTGTTGGAAGAACCGGGATGTATACTATTTCCTGCTGCTGTAGACGACGAGGGCGCATTACCGACAGGAGAACCGGCCGTCATGGCGCCACTGGTTCCAGAGTTGCCAATGTTTGCATTGTTCGACGAAGAAATGGCTGTGCCTTGAGCTGTATTGGTCGTGTTTGATGCATGGTTACGATGATCTCCTTTATGCCGCTGACTTGTCATCACGCCTCCGCCAAAGCCCGGAAGCATCTGATCTGAATATCCACAGCCGTCAGCCGAGAGATAGAGCATCAGCGCACTGTGATCTCCTGTATCCTTGAAGGCAGCCGAAATATAGACCAATAACTGGCTAAGCGAGGGTCGGTAGAGCAGGTACTTGTGCGGATTCGGTCGCTTGGGCTTATCGCTCGATAAGAAGGGTTCTCTTTCCAACGACTGGAGCATACGGTACATGTCCAAGGTGAGCTCAGAAAATTTGATCTGCTTTTGGTAATTTCCGACCAGAATGGTCTCTTGAAGTCTCAGTTTCTCTCCTGGTCTATCATCGATACTGTGCCTTAGTCTGTGTTCGATTTTATCCGGGGTCTTGTCGAGATTGATAGGAACTAGTTTCTTTTCTGCCTCTGTAAATGTACTCACTTCTTCCAACACCATTTGCCATTCCTTTGCATCAGGTGGCTTGAAGCTCTTGATATATTCTTCAACTAGACCCTCTAATTCACTAATGAGCTTTTGAACGCTTCCGTTTCGGTTGAGTAATAAACAGACGATAATAAATCGTGCATAGTATCTCATCTTTTTGATCATCAAAGCTGAGCTACATATAAAATGAATAAACGTATTCTCAAGGTCGCTTCTCTTACTTTTTTACTTCTAGGATGTCTTTAAAGTATTGCCTTTCATGGATAGCTTCGTAAAAGACGTAGGCTTCATGCAAATAATTGGTTTCGCTTGTCCTTAGGCTTACATTATAAACCTTAATTTCTCTCTAATATAAACAATCTCTCTCTCTACACTTACTAGTAATGATAATACAGTTGTCCAATCTTGCTTGCAATCTCACCTACTTCCCATCGTTTTAATCCATAATTAGCCTTATCTTCTAATATAGGTCGATGTGTCTGTTGAAACTTCCACAGTTTTGTATAGACTTCAAAAGTCTTTTCAAAATACTATAGACAATAAGATATCTGATAGTAATAAATGGCTTTTTTTTTCTTACGGGCCTCCATTGTCGGTGACTCCCTGTTGGAGGCAAGTCTCGTAGTCCACTAAACAAACTTTGACTCTTTTCCAACAGATACTGAAACTCCTCTACAAGCTTTTGGTTGCGCATCGTTTGTTCTTCACTCTCTGCAGTATTTGTTACTTGCACAGCCTGTTCTCTTTGTTGCTTTTCAGTTGCTGCACTGTTATTGACGTTTTGTGTAGCAGCAGCAGAGGTAGTAGCAGTTGTTGTAGTTGTCGTGTTTGAAATGGTAGTTTGTAAGGAATCTAGTGAATGTAAGCCCGTTTGTTATAAATTCTCTCTTTCCTTTACCTATCGACTTCATATTTGATAGCTCTCCTTGCGATGCATTTTCAGGTTTTTTATGTTGATCCATTCCGGAAAGTTGCTCAGCAGAGAAAAAAGAAAGTTTGGCTTTTCTTATGCGAGGAACGTGGATTGAATGCATAAATTTAAAGACCGAATACAGACAAAATGTGCCACGCCCTTGTGTTTTTACATACAGATTTGAGGGAACGAATATGCTGATCTGTGGTAATTCATCTAAATCAGGATTAGAGTGCATGTAAAATAGATATGGACATAGTTAACCTTGACTCGTACCCCAACATCTGAGACTAGCGCCACAGTTTCCTTTTCTAGTGAAATTAGATTCGCTGTTTATATGTAAGAAGCTGCACATGACTTCTGCCACATTAGGCGCGCGTGAGTCAAGTTATGCTTATGTGAGTCGAATCATCAAGTTTCTATTTTAGTCTCTCTCTTTTGATATATATAATATACGCATCATAAACACGTCAATGCCACAAGACGCCAAACACAAAGCGATACACACATATACATAAACAGAATGAGCGACACCGCGGAAACGATCTCAACCGATAGATGAAAGGTTGTTCATTTTAGATAACCTCCAATCGGATCACTATTTTTGAGGCAAATAGTCATCATCTCTTTATCTTTAAAAAAAAATAAAGGTTCATTAGTACAAGGTGAAGCATAATTTACAGTTTATTATGATGTTCTTGTAAACATACACACACACATATATATATAAATATATACATAAAAGATGACATATATATATAATCCATACAAGGGGGGGGAGGAGGAGGGAAAGAGAAGAGAAGGGGGTAAGTCATAAGTGGGGGAATATGAAATGAGTGTGAATTGTATATAAATAAAGGCGAGATTAAGATGTGGTACGTGTAACACGGAATTGTGTGCCTTTATCGTCGCATGAACAAGAGTAAATGGAGGATACATCAGATAGGGAAGATGAAACTGAACTTGCAGATGATAGTGACTGTACTAGTGGATATGGTCTATACGCTTTATATGCTAATGTAGGTCGTCGATGATACGAAAAGTATGAATCATGAATAATATTGGTTGTTGTTGGATATAGGTCATCTTTAGATGCTTCATTTGACTGACAAGAAACTGAACAAAATGCCATATTCTATAACAATAAAAGGTTAACCCATTGCTTTTTGTATTGAATATGAATTTACATCATCAGCAAGTCTCTTTTCACAATATAAGCAATAGTTCATTTCCATTGTCGTTACAAAAATAATAATATAAAAAAGAGAAAAAGAGAAAAGGGGTGAGAAATTATAAAGTTGAAAGATAGCCAAAAGGGCCAAAAAGTTAGGATGACCTAAACTGTCTGAGCGAGTCACATAGCTTTCTCTTTCTCTTTCTTTCTTTCTCTTTCTTTCCTTCTCTTTCTTTCTTTCTCAAACACTTCACTATCTCTCTTTCTCAAGCACTTTACTATATCTCTTTCTCACGCGTACAGCTTTATTTTTTCTTTTATTCTTTTCTTTCTTGTGTCTTGTTCCCCCCTTTTTGAGGTCGCGTTAAATGTAACTGATCGCGTATACGCGTATATAGTGTTTATTTATGCTTTATTATGTATTGTAACAGATCTACTCCATATTTGTCAATGACATATAAACATTATTATTATTATTAGAAAAAGAACATTTCTTATATACAAAAACTATTTGCAGATCCGTCATTTTTATCTTGTTTATCACTTCTAAACTTGTCCTCTAATAAAAAGTGAGTGGGTTATTTTAAAAAAGAGTCATGATTGGTGCTCATGAGGAAACACAAAAGAGGGGGGAATAAAGAAATTCCACTATAAAGCTTATCGTCACGAGAGATCATAAATAAAAAGGCCCCTTTTCTATTTATTTTGTGCAAATGATCAAAAGAGTAACACAACAAGAATACATGTGAAGCCATCAGATGAAGTTTATAGTCCAAGTTGAGCAGCAAATGAAAGAGCTACCTGAGCTGCCATCTTGCGTCTTTCTTGGTCTGAAAGGGTTTTACCATGTTCTCTCATCGATTGTAGCATTTGAAATGTTTTATCCAAGCCATCTTCTTCATCTATTGAACCAAATAGTTTACTTTGCATTTCCATAATTTCAGACTGAGATGGTAAATCTATAGTAATATCACCATTAAACACTTTATAAATGCATGCTTATGATGTATCCAAATTTACCCATATCCTCTTCTTCTTCCTCTTTATATAGCTGTAATTCCTGAATTTCTATGTACATATGTTGTACATGAGTATATGTTATGTATACTATTCTATATATTACCTCGTATCAGATCCTGTTCCTCTTCTTGTTCTGTCATCTTCTTTTTCTTCTTTTTCACCATTCCTTCCCAAAGATTGGTTTGGATGATATCCAATGCTAATTCAATGCCTACTTTATCAAATTGTACATCTGATTTTACTTCATTCATATCAACATAATCAAATGCATGAGATAAACACCAATCATTCATCTCTGCTGCCTCTTCTTCCTTTGTTGAACCATAATTTATGCACATTCGAATATTAGGCTCTGCTTGTTCTAAAAATGGTAACCACATCTTTATACTTTCAAAATGCTCTGTCTAATGATAACAGTATAAGTCATCATTGACATCCTTTCTCTTGTTCTTACTTCTTTCATAACAAATACAAAGCAATCCACTGCCTTGGTCACTTCTTCCTTTTGACTATAGACTTTGGCTGTCTCTTGCTGATCTACTTCATCTATCCAAAGGGTGACATTGGCAGTATAATATTTTGTGTCAATCTTGTAAGGTATTGATATTCCTGTAATGTCACCCTTTGTTTCTTCCAATCGTTTATCAATCAAGCTGTCGGGAAAAGGTGAATTCGATTCCTTGAAGAGATCTTTCTAAACTGTGTCAGCAAATCTATAATAATTGATCGCACACACCTTTAACAAACTGAAGTGATTGTCCGTTTTGTTTACTTGTAACAAGTATTTTATTCTTTAAAGACATTATAAAAGAAGGTAAAAAAAAAGGAATATACGCGACTTGAATTATTTTTGACATGTTTATATATGAGGCGTAGCAGGTTCACCAGACTTTTTTCTACCTTAATGTCTGTTAATCCACCACCTCGAGGGAAACCGATTGATATCGAAGAGCTAAAACGGCTCAAACAAGCTAAAAAGGACGCCAAGAAGGCGCTCAATCAGTCTAAACCACCACCACCTCTTCCACCCAAACCTTTACGTCGTGATTTCAAAAGGGTCAATGACCAAGGCCACCGTCATTCTATCAGGGTCATGTCCTTTAACGTAAGGGAGTTTCTTTTTTATATTTTATATCTAACTTATCCCTTTCTTATGTCATAGTAGATCTTGGCTCAAACGCTTATCAAGCGTGAACTCTTTCCTGATTCTGGAGATGTGTTGAAATGGGTATATACACAAATGTCGCGCAGCAAAAGAAGCTAATGACTATATAGAAAACGAGAAAACAAATGATTCTTGAAGAAATTAAGCTTTATGACGCAGATATTATGAGTCTGCAGGAAGTGGATAATGTAGATACGTTTTATAAAGAAGCGTTATCTAAACTAGGCTATGAATTAACATTCTACCATTATCCTAGCAAGCACCATGGTAATAATAATAATAATAATAATAATAACAAGTCATTAACTTGTTAATTCTAGGCTGTGCTATTGCTTTTAAAAAAGAAAAGTTCAGCCAAGTAAAATATGCGACGATAGATTACAATACTGATCCTCTCTGTCCTCCGTCCATTTTGACAGGAAATGTGGCTCAAATGCTAGCATTAACATCTAAAGAACATCCAAACACTGGTTTCGTTATCGGAAACACGCATCTCTATTGGAGGCCGTCGTGCAACTATGAACGATTAAGACAAACTGTTATCTTTGTGAACAAACTATTTGAATTCAAATCTGGACTAGATGATGGTATGCGGTGGATATCGATGCTTTTAGGAGGTATGAAGAGAAAGAAAGAGAGAGAGATGATGTATCTTATCACTGTATTCTTATCACCGAGTAGATTTTAATTCAACACCTGATGATCCAGTCTATGGTATTCTCACTGATCATGCCCTGAGTGATGATCATATTCAAGATTTAAACAAGTCTCTAATGGTCACACTGACAAACCAGGGCGAGTCAGACGAAGAAGAAGAAGGGAAATTAGAGAGCAGTGATGGTTTATCTATTGACCCTGATGCAGTGATTAGTGTTAATAAATTGGTATCGCTCTATAAAGGCGGCCAATGGAAAAGTGTGTATAGTTCTATCGCTAAAGTTCAACCAGATCAAAGTGGATTATTAGGTGAGCCTAAATTTACAAACTACACTGCTGCCTTCAAGGGACCTCTGGATTATATGTTTATACAACACGACATGCATATCAAAAGCATTCTCTTACTCCCCTCAGAAGACAATCTCAAGCCATCTTTGCCCAATAGAAATTTTGGCAGTGATCATCTTTGTTTGGTGGCCGATTTGGAGTTTTAATTTTTTCAATAAACCTTTTCCCCCCTTTTTCTTTTTCTTGTTCAACATTTTACAATGCAAGTTCAAATACTTGTTCCACGACAGGACAAAAGGCTGACACCTAATGTCGAAGAAGATGAAACAGTATCAAGCCTTCGAAAGCGAATAGCTAATTTGATCGAGTTGAATAAGAAAGACTTTTTACTCATTTCACTTGGAAAGATTGTAATACATTTTATAAACTCGTATACTCGACTATTATTTATCCCTGTTTAATAGTTAAATGATACCTGTACAGACAGTCAGCCTGCTCTAATCACATCAACCTATCGTATACGTGATAAAACTGCCGTGATTGTCCATATCAACAAGACATTTGAACGCGTCTCACCATCGGTCAAAAGGTCTCTTCCAAAACAAGAAGAAAAAGAAAATAAACCGCGTAAGGAGGATGTCATACTTGACCTGAATATTGTCACTACACCATATGAGAACTTTTATTGTACACATTGCCATAACAAAGGCAAAAAGTGCCCCGAATGTGGCTGTCGTCAATGTTTACGAAAAACTGGGGATCCACTCGTAAACTTGGACTTTTATATATTGAATGATTCATTAACCTATCATATAGATTTGTGACCAATGTGATAGTTATTGGCATGCACAGTGTGCAGGCTTATCAAAGATACCAACTGCTGAATATTGGTAAGGAATATAATGGACGAGATTAACTGAGAGCCTCATTGTTTTCCTTTTCACTGTAGGTATTGTCCAGATTGCATCAATACAGATGTGGATTTAATCATTGATAAAGAGAAGAAGGTGGCCAATGTTATGTCTTCATTGGATAACTTGATACGCATCAAAGAAAACGAATGTAACATTGGTATGTAACTCTTGATTTCGTTTTTCTTTTTTCTTTAATGCCCTTTTTTCTTTCTTTCTGACCAGCGCCTCATAATCATGTCGGCAAAATCCCTGGTGTTTATTGTGGACAGACTTGGAACAGCTTGAAACTTCTTACCAATTGGGGTGTTCACAGGTAATAAAAAAAAAGTGATAAACGATACAGATATTGATGATTGCCATCAGATGTATGTCATTTTCCACTCGTATCGTCGGTAGTTATATAACAGGAGCCACATCAATCATGCTCTACCGTAGCTCGAGTGGATTGGAGACATTTGAGGATAAAGGCTATGAATTTATTATCGCTGGACGTAATATCACTGCCAAAAATGAGCGGGATATGCTCAAAAAGATGCTCATACGTCAGGACAGGGCTTTGGCACTTACCTGTGACGCGCCACTGAATGAAGAGGCAGGCGGTACGGCATATAATTGGAGAAACAGTCGACCCATACGTGTTGTTCGTGCAAGAAATGCAGCACGTCCACCTAATGAATTTGAGCCCGAGCAAGGTTTTCGTTATGATGGTATTTACAAAGTAGTTAAATACTGGCCTACAATTTGTAAGAAAAAAAAAGATGGTAAAATAACATATTAAAAAGTTGCTTGATAGTGCCTAATCCTGATCGTGTCGTATGGAAATTTATGCTACGAAGAGACGATGACGAACTAGCTCCTTGGCTATCAAAGGCTGAAGAAGAATATAAGAAGAAAGGATTGAGAATGATACATGAAGATGAAAAAGAAAATAAGAAACTCGTCAAATACAAGATACCCGCGCGCATCCAGAAAATGATGACAGAGGATACAAAGAACCAGAGGCTTTGGGAAGGCGTGAAGAAACTCGAATTCTACTCCGAATACGAGTTTTTGAATCACTTGTTTGAAAACGTGGTGACTTGCTGCAGTGGTGCATGTCCCAAGCCTATAAAGGTAACCTATTGTTTTATTTCTTTCTGATGCTAATGTATAATAGAATCCTGCTGTGACTCCATGTGGTCATGTCTGTTGCATAAGCTGCTTAAAACACACAAAAACAGAAGCTTGCTTTGTTTGCCGCGCACCTATTCTCAGAAAGGACATAAAGATTGACGAAGATCTGGTCAAAATACTGATGGCACTTAATCCCATATATCAAGCTCAGACGGATAAAATACCCTGCCCTGCATTAGGATATGGAAAAGCCAAAAGAAAGCGTACTACTACTACAATGAAAATTAAGAAACCGAGAAAGAGATTGAGAATTGTTATTGAAAGTTCTTAAATTATTTCCTTATCCTGCCGTAATGATTGTATATAAAGTAATGGATGATATTATGCATATAAATAAGAGAGGTTTCGTATTTTATTTCTTCATTATATATGTCGATCTTTTTCTTTATCTGCTTTGTCATTGGACCTAAAGAAAGATAGCCATTGCCAAAGACAGCTGAACCGTGACAGCTGTTGAAGATAGGTAGTCTTTTGCTCTTTTTCAGCAAGCATGGCAATGAGAGCACCGCCGATACTGCCACCGTCAGTCGCGATTTCTAGCTGGATACGCTGGCTTATCTTGGGACCAAACCAGGTGGTAAGAGACTGCTGAATGCGGCTAGACATTGCAGGATACTTTTCAAAGGTGGATCCGTTGATACCAATAACAATTGGTTTGGTTGACCTCAGTAGGTTGTCTTGTTGCTCAATTAAGGAGACCATAGCTGCGGCAGCTAATTGAGCAGCTCTATTGGACACAGACAAACAGATTTGTGTGAAAATGCTGAGGTCATGTAATGTAGGAACGTAATTATCGTCTGAACTGAAAGAAAAGTGAGAACTGAAGCGAGCAAGTCGCTCTTGCGGGGCAAGTTCCAAACAACTAATAACGATAAGATACAGTATGACAAAAAGGAGATGGCATTACCTTTCGATATCGCTGGGAATAGCCGTATCAAATTCCAAGGGAACGTCAAACTCCTTGGGTCGATGGCTTTGAAAGAGATGACCTTGTTGGATTAGATCCAGGGCGGCCAGTCGAACAAGCTCGCCAATGTAGGCACCGGACATCATCTTTTCGTAAAGTTGAAACTTGGGCTGACTATGGTTTTTGTCAAGTTCGCGATCATACTTGTTGAGAGGAAGGTAAGACTCGCTACCAAAGATATCAATTTCAGTATTGATCAGCATTTTACCCTTCTGTTGGTAGCCATGAAGTTTGGTTATTCGTCTCACTTCTTCTGGATAGGCAGCATTAACACCTGTGCCATAGATGAACCCAATACGTGTCTTTGGGTTCGTGTAGGCGTGAGCCACAAGTGTTCCGACAGTATCGTTGACCAGAGCAGTGACCCTGACAGGAACACCCTATCATGACTGTGAGTTACAAAACTGAATTGTATGTCCGCCTTACTCTTCGTTGAAACGCCGCATGAAGCAAGTCGGACAGATCATGTCCTTCGAGACCCTTGATGGTGAAACCCTTTCCCATGCGCAGAATTTTTCCTTTAGAGATGCTCGTTTGACTGTGAAATGATGAGTCGACTTTTTCGTGCCCCATCTCATCTATGTCTACCTTACTCTATAGGGAAACTCCAACAGACGCCCATCGACAAAGGCTTGGATGAACCTAGTGTGTGAACAAGTTGAGCAACAGCAAGAGCGATCCAATCAAAGAATTCAGTAGCTTCACTTGTTCGTATGGGATCATTTGGAGCAATCGTTTGACGGATCTGGGTGACTTTAACCTTGGACTGGCCTAGTAATTCGACGGCACACACACGAAGGGTGCTTCCCCCTAGGTCCAATGAAAGGAACGTACCTGTTTCCTGACCTGTGGGCAAACGTGTGACATAAGAGGGGATCATTGTGGCTAGACCGGAAGCTGAAGCTGTATTTAGTCCATGATTGTATTCGGATATAAATCCTTGGACGATGGCTTTGAATGTTTCTTGACTTAGTTCAAACTCTTTATGAACTGATTCCATTTTTTGATATTAAGAAAGTAGAAAAGAAAAAGGAAGAAGGAAGAGAGAGAAAAGGGAAAAAAAGAGAAAAAATCATATGCACTGTATTAGGTTATACTGAGAAATAATGCTTTTTGTCGTACGAATAATTATGTAAGCTATTGATTTTCCTTGAAATAATACCTTTTCAATTAATCAGGGAAAATAGGGGTGTGGGGATAAATATAAAAGGCATCTTGTTGTTTTTCCTGATTCCGCTCCAAGGAACCTCGCGGCCATCTTGCTTATTTGTCACGTTCTCCTTTCGTTACCAGGCCGTGACTTGATATTATGATCACAGGGTGATTAAAGTTTTATTACTCATTTCTTCTAGAGTTGTTTTCTTGCAAATATAAAGAAAATATTCTCAATAGGGTAGCTACCAAAATTAGCCGCATGTTACATCACTTTCTTTTTACGTATGTACTTTTCCCTTTCTCTTCAATTGATCACGCACTGTCATGAGATACAGGATTTGATCCTGATACTTAATAAAGAACCGAGATAAAAAGATGTATGCTGTTATTAATAGAGATGTATCACCCTCGGTAAGCTGTTAAAGTTGGACAACATATACAACCGGTTTTTGATCCTCCGTATGATAACAATAAATGTGAAACATTTAAATATTTTGTCCAACATGCTTTCGGGATGCTTATGATAAACTAGAAGAGCGTCTATATCCATAAACTCATGAGAGGTGCTTGGGTTAGACGGTATTGTTTAATGCTGCTTGAGTATTGTCAGCATTTGGTGTTGCCATTTGTTTGATAATATTTGAGCTGCGGATAGTACAAGTGGTGCTATTCTTGTGTTTATTACGAGAGCAAATTTGGTAATGCTTGGCGTTATAGGGAGCACTTGTGTGGTACAGTTTCTACAAATGTTGTTTTCAGGGTTCCATTTGATGCCACAGATTCATTGTTTTTAATGTGCATGTGTGCCAAGGAACAAGAAGACCGCGAGGGACTGACAAGAAATGCTTTGCCTTTTCACAGTTTTCGGAAGAATGGACATATCAAGAGTCGTAATAGCTACAGTAGACGTTGTTACTTGCATTCTTGTTGACAGAAGTTTTTGATTTCAACGGTAGATTTGATCTTGATGACTTTACTCAGCGTCATTGCTTGATGGGGGCTTTGACTGTCCCATTCTTTTCTTTACGTATTGGTATTGCTAGTGCATGAACACTGGTATTAGACTTGACTAATTCTCTCCCAATGATGATCGGGTCTACTTCCAAGATGCCTTCAAAACAATTAAGGAAATTGTCAAAAGAATCATAACTTTCAACATTGGGCTTCCATATGTGATCGTAGAATTTCCGTACTGGTAAGTGGTAGGAATAACTGCTTTACCTGCATAGAGCTACATGCCCGTTAATAAATCTGAGAATTCAATCAGTAGCTATTGGCTTGATACCAGGCCCTGTCGAAATTTCCATTCACTTCAAGAGATGATCTTTGTCCTTTGGGGCAGTTGTACGACTGGACCTGGCACCCTTTGCAGTTTCCCTGGTTCGACCTTATTGATCTGAGTATCAAAAACCGGTTGTATATGTTGTCCAACTTTAACAGCTTACCGAGGGTGATACATCTCTATTAATAACAGCATACATCTTTTTATCTCGGTTCTTTATTAAGTATCAGGATCAAATCCTGTATCTCATGACAGTGCGTGATCAATTGAAGAGAAAGGGAAAAGTACATACGTAAAAAGAAAGTGATGTAACTGTATAAACACTCGAGACCCTTAAAGTAATGTGTTATGTCAGCAAATTTGAAGGGGACACAAATAGAATAGAATGTTATGTAATCTTGTTTTTATTTATTTATGAATTATAGACAATGTACACTTTATGAGAAGGATATATTAATATATGTGCATATCATAGAAAGAAAGAAAGAGCTTATTCGTCATAAGGACCATTTAAGGGTGTTTGAGATCTTGAACTATAATTGAACTTTTTGAGTTGTTTAACTCCACCTTGAAGGGACAAGTTTTCAGGGCCAATGAGCGATTGATGCACGTGTTCAATAGATTTGAAGTACTTGACAGTCTATTGAGAGATATTAAAAAACAGTCCCAGTATAACCCTTCTTATCTTACCTTGACATGCAACTCAAGTGTGGCATCTTCATCACATACGATCAAACCCTTTGGATGCATTTGGATAGCAGAAACAGTCCACATGTGATTGACACCACCCTCAATACAGTTTGCCAATGCAATAGCCTATATACATACACATATATAATGGGTAAATATGTTGTTAAAAGCAGTAAAATTGTTGTTTACCTTGTGTGCACCAGTGATGATGATGAGAACTTCACGAGCATCCATAACAGTACTAAAATAGAGAATGAGACTATTATCGTATTTGATCAGCATAAAATACTTACGCAACACCAACAGTCAAGGCAAGTTTAGGTACTTTAGATACATCACCATCAAAGAAACGAGCGTTGGCGATAATGGTTTCATAAGCCAATGTCTTGACACGAGTACGGGAAGTGAGAGATGAGCCGGGTTCGTTAAAGGCAATGTGACCATCAGGGCCGATACCACCCAAGAAGAGCTCGATACCACCCACTTTGGTGATTTCTGCTTCAAACTTTTTACACTCTTCATCTAAATCAGGAGCATTACCGTCCAGGATGTGAACATTTTCAGGATTAATGTCAACATGCATAAAAAGATGTTTCCACATAAAGGAGTGGTACGACTCTGGATGATCACGAGGTAATCCGACGTATTCGTCCATGTTGAAGGTAACGACATGTTTGAAACTGATTTCACCTGCCTTATACATTTCAACCAACTTTTTGTATACACCCACAGGTGAAGAACCAGTAGGTAAACCGAGTACGAAAGGACGTGAAGCAGAGGGGTTAAATTGATTAATGCGTTCCTTCACGTAGTTGGCTTGGGGATGTGTAAGTTATCTATTATTGTCTTAAGGTAGTTAACTTACCAACATAGCTTGTTACTTCTTCATAATCTTCACGAATAATCAATCTCATCTTGTATGTTTATCTAAAAAAAGGGGGAAAGGAAATAAAGAGAAATATTAAAAAAGAAACAAAATTTATATAACAAAGACAGGGTCCAGATGATCCAATCACACTTTTTCATTCTGTCTGGGGGAGGGTGATTTCACGGGTAATCGGAGAATAAATTATTTTCATAGAGAAAAAGAAAATAGTATTGTCCTTCTTATTGTATGAGCTATAGCTTTTAAATAAATAAGAAAGGGTTCTATTATCAACATATAATGCGATAAAGATATATGTTGAATAATAGCAAAAAAGATAGTCTATTGATACATGACTCATACAGAATAAATAACACAGATGGGTATTATGTAATAGAGTACTGCACCCTGGGTAAACAATTTTTTTAATTGGTGTACACATTTTCTTACATAACACAAACTGATTCCGAAAAGACCCTGTAGAACAAGACTAAAAAGAGAGAGGGAGAGAGAAAGAGGGAAAAGAAAGAGGAATTATTGGCAAGTTGACGCTTTCCTTTTATAATAATTTCTCAAGGTCTAAGTTTCATACTATTAACAAATTTAAAAAAAGCTAAAGGTTGCTTATTAAATGAAGAAATATTCCATTTTCTCAATCAGAAACCCTTTTTGTTCATCATAGGGTCCACGCGGTAAAAAATTGTAGCGGATATAATATGAATAGACTTTATGAGCCAATCATATATTCATGTTGTCCATATACTAATTAGACCCTGTTCAAAATGAATTCCGTCATTTCAATGGCAGCCTTCGAAAAAAAGAAAAAAGAAAAGGGAAAAAAAGGACTTGTCACACACAACTTTGCGTCACGGTTACATTCCTCCTTCCCCCTCGTTCTTTTTAACAAACTGCACCCTGCTTATTGTTTTAATATATATGCACGTCTTTTGTCTTATTGTCATAATAAAATAGAATAGTTGAATAACTTTAGAAACAGGCTTCTTTGTTTCAAAGAGCTTCTCACATGATGGAATGTCGGACTATAGAATATTTCCTTTTTTGATTATTAAAAGTATCCCCATTTTTTTGAAAAAAAGGTTTTCAGTAAAAGTGGGAAAGGGACTGAAAACCATGATTATAAAGTATATGAATTATATAAATCAATATACAAAAAAGACTGGCAGTAATGTTTCTTTAGTCTTTTATCTTGTAGGCATTTGTATTTGAAGAATCTAATCTAATATACACTCACTGGCAGAAAATTGCTGACATTAATAAAAATACACATGTAGTTGTCAAAAGCAAGAAATATACTACATGATCACCATCATCAGTAGTTTCTTTTAGACATTATCAAAATCTAAAGTGAATTAATGTTGTCAACAAGGCATATTATAAAAGTGGAAAGACTATGTCACGCAGATATACTAAAGTATGACCATGATGACTATCTAGCAAGTGTCATATATCAGCTCTCTTATCAACCACGAAATCAGTACCTTTTCTTTTAAACTGAGTGCTAACAAAGATATAAATAGTTAAAAGTTCGGATAGTAGTAGTAATAATAATAATACTTCAGGTACATAAAGAATAAGCTCACATATATTTACTCTTCTCTTTTCAAATTCAGTCAAGGCATCAACCAGAGAAGCTTGCTTGCTTGATAGAAATCCCTTATTAGCCAATCTCTATCTCTATTTTCGCTGGATAAAAAGCACAATCAACGTGATTTGATATCTACGCTGAATTGGCATTTGAATATAGAGAAACGCATGTAACTACAAAAAAGCAAGAGTGCCAGATCATTTTTCGCAAGATTTTTATGTTTATATAAGCTTTAGAAAGTGACAGATAAATCTTTATGAATGCAATTAAATCAATAAAGGCGATCTATAATATTTGATTAAAGGGTCTCTTTCTTAGTCTTGTCTTTCTACTTTCAAGATGCTTTTATTTCCCTAAAAAAAAAAAGAAGATAATATATAGGGGATTTAAGTGTATACGTACATTTTCCTAATGTGTCGGAATATGATTGGAAGAGAAGGCTTCGAAAAGTTTATGTTATGTTGGGGAACAAAAGCAAAACAAAAAAGGATTTAATATAACCAAAATTGGCACTTTATTATCAATAGATTTCAGAACCTATTAAGTTCTGTCCTGATCACGGAAGCGCTTCTTGAGGTTCTCAACTTCACGGTCAAGGAATCTTCTTTGAGCTTGGGCACGCTTAGCGATTTCTTCCACACGAAGCAAGTTGGCTTCAGTAAGTTTTTCTCTGGGGATCTTACTTCCGATATCCTCCAATAAATCGAGTATAGTACTCAATTGATTGGGCAACCTAGTTTATGTTTATATTAGAGATGGTAAATTAATAAAATGGTCATTTTACCATGTGACGATGGGAGAACCACCTGTGGCAACAGGATGCTCGGTATGCTTGATGATGTACTCTTTGGTAAAGTTCCAATGTCTGTGACGGAAAGCACGGATTTGGTCAACATTGGAAAGGTAAATGGCAGCCGAATTAGGATCTTGCAAAGCGAACTCCTTGAGGCCAACTTGCTTGGCCTTGTCCTGAACGTATTCCAAAAACTCACGATGGTTCGTGGGACGATACTTTCTAAAGTCACGGAGGACATGCGTCAAGGGGTTCTCAGGCAAACGTTCGGTGATTTGAAGCAAGTTGTCACCCAAAGGAACCATAGAGTCGTTGGCTCCAGATTCACCACGATGAAACATAGGCTTGTCACTAACACCTTCATAAATAACACCATCAGGAAACATGGGCTAATTGAGACAAGTAAAAAACTATATTCTAGGTTATTTTCTAAAGAGCCATCATCCCTACCTGATTCTTTGTTCCCATGATAAAGGTTCTAAACTTGATGTAGTCTTCGGGCATACTACGAGTCCACATCATTTCCATCTCTCGATTGATTGATTCGTACGTCTCGTTAAGTCCAGCCAACTGTTGGTCAAATCTAGCACGATTGCCTTTCTCAGCTGCATCAAGGGCACCTACAGCATAGCGAACGAGATAGGGGGAATAAGAGACCATAGTAACGTGATTAAGTATGAATCCTTTTCTATAATGAACATTAATAAAAATAATAAAAAAAAACAACAGAAAAACGACTTACTCAGATTCACTTCCAGCAAAGGCACGAATAAGGGCCAAATTGTCATAAGTTAAGCCTCCGGAAGGGTTGATTTTCTTGTAATTGTATAAACTAGTATGAAATCAATCTACGATGTCCAAATATAGCTAAAAGGTTACTTACGCATAGCTTAAAGCACTATAAATACGTTAGAACACGCTACAGACAAGTTTCCTTTATATAAACTTACTATTCCATAAAAGGCTGGCTGCGAATCTTGCTAGAGACCTTGGTCAATGGAATAGCAATGTTGGCAGGCAATACCTTTCTTCCCAAGCCATAGTCATTCCGTGAGCGGTAGAGGATGTCGCATGGCTCAAGCAAGTAAGCAGAGGCAGCAAAGGTATAATCACGAAAGAGAGCTAATAGAGTTTAAGTATTTTCATACTCTAAAATGAGAGCGTTTACCTGACAAAAGGCGCTGATCATTGATATGGTCAACATCATAAATAGGGAGTTCATCACGAACAGCTTCGCCAAATTGGCCGCTTGCAAGCAAGCCAGGTGAACCATCTGGTAGCTGAAGAGGCATACGCTGCAAAAGCGATTCGAGCTTAATAAATTCAGAGGG
Organism: Rhizopus sp. PT2906; assembly: GCA_025529335.1. Lineage (NCBI taxonomy): Eukaryota > Fungi > Mucoromycota > Mucoromycetes > Mucorales > Rhizopodaceae > Rhizopus > Rhizopus sp. PT2906. Next base: position 25,872 of record JAMYHX010000178.1, read on the forward strand.
GAGTTCAGCAAGGGGGTCTTGACGAGGAAGGAATCCATTCTGTTCACCAACCAAGAACATTTGCTGGCTCATGTCATTTTGTTGGGATTCAGTAAGCAAAGCAAAACCTCTCAAGAAAGTACCGGCCTTCAACGAATGAGAAATAGGGCTTGCCTTCATTTGAGCAGGCTTAAGTCTCCGCAGAACAAACATGTTTAGTATAAGTGAATTAAAAATTAGGATGAAGCGAAAAAAACCTTCGAGATAGCCATCCCTATTTATTGATTTGCATACAACTGAATAATACCGCCAGTCCACGCAATAATACCGCCATCTATCGGTTTGTTTTGGATGCATTTTCTCACGGAGGGTTACGGTTGCACTCTGTTGGATAAAATCAAACCAGATATAACCTTGGCTTATTATAGAGACCTTGTTGAGCTCTGAGGACAAGATTCTCGAGATTTTTGATCTTTTTGCATAAAGAAATAAGCTTTTGCAAGTCCTCTTGACGATGGAAGTAACCCAGTTGTCATTAAATCTCCGTGGGAATATTGGACTCCTGCATAAAATCTAAGAATTTTTCATAGCATGATCCTCGGATTAAGAGAGGTGACAACAAATTCACATGACTGCTGATGGAAATAACTTAGTGGGACCGTTTTAGAAAACAAGTAAAATATCGCAGAACACGCAACTGCGTACGCCTTATCATGTCATCTAATGAGCATTCTGTGCTACAAACACTAATTTTATTCCCAGGTAGTAAGCAATGTGTGATAGTATTAAAAGTAGCAGTACTAGTAACTGTTTGTAAGGGTAATTTACTTAGTTTCAATAAGCGTGAATTATGTTCGGATACGACATATACGACACATTGTTTATTTTAGCATTTAACAAGCGACTTTCAATTCTTGTTTGGAAGAAGATGAGGTAAATCGGTCAACGTCATATCTGTCTTCAATGCTTGATTAAGCTCCCTTGCACGATCATTGCTCATTACGGTCCAGTTGGGGGATGCCTGTTTTTTAAGCCAATTAAAGTCTTCAATTTGATCAAAGTAATTGATATCATCAGTCTATAATTTTTTTTTCCAGTTTAGTCTTGGCTTACATTGAAGCATGTTAAACTGTACCTGAATGATATATTTGCCACTCGTGACACCCGTTGAGTCTTCTATAATTGGACGACTTGTAACATGCATCAGTATATCTACCTCATTAGCATCGTGTATACGGAGCTAATACTTCAGTTCAGTTTTATGTAATGAAATCCTTAGACTATATCTCATTTTACCTGATGGCACCCAACTACCAAAAGTGAGTGCTTTATATCATAAATAAGTACTGATCCATCTATTTTCCCACAAAGGATCACGCAGTCTTGGACATTTTTAATATGTACAGCTGATATAGTTATGCTTGGATCCTCTAGGATCACAATACAGCTTCTTAAATTGGACAGCAACACATCAATACTCTTCTTTTCTATCGTCTTTTGGCCTAATCGTAAAATTGTATTTGATTCATCTTTTAATAAAACAGTAGCATCAGATAATAAGTCTTTTTTGTTATCAGTCTCTGGTTCCTTTTCTGTTAAAGTTGCTTTCAACACCGATGGCTTCTTCTTGCGCGACTTGAATGAAAATTTTGCTTTGGGTGTTAGTTCTGCTTTTGTCTTTTCCAATCTGTCTCCAAGTGATTTCAATTGCTACACACACACACAAGTCAGCCCATCTCCTTTTTGTTTGCTTTTTTTTTCTTTTATTACCAAAGAAAACTGACGTTCATCGTAGGATGGTATATAATCCAAAGCTTCAGTAATCTTTTTTTCCATTGTGTTTATTCTCTGCAAGATAGTATCAAAATGTTGAGACAAGTCAGATTTTGGTAATGAGTAAGATTCATTCAATAGATCTTCAATTTCTACAATAAGTACAGACACAAGTGGTTGGTGAAAGAACAAATATGCTTTTATTATTTTCTTTCTCAATACTTGATTGTTCTTCTTTAAACTGTTGCCAAAACTGATTTGCTGCCTCTGTTGCTGCCATGATCAACTAGGAAGAAAGTACAAGAAAAAAAAAATTGAATGGTGTCTAAATACCTTTTAAGGAAGAGCAAAAGGATACATTACAGCAATAGAGTCATTCACTCATATTACTCTTTTTTTTTTTTTACTATTGATTTTATTTATCATTATCTGTATGCCTCTCAAAGATGACCCCTTTAACGTATCGCTTTGATTTTTCCTGTTGCTTCATAGTGTTTTATGGCTTCTAGTAAGGAATCTTCTGGCACTCGATGTTGCATCAAAAACTTATCATTAAGATGCACAACGGGTATGTCAAACATGTATTTATCTCTAAACTCTTTTGGGCATTCTTCTTTGTGAATATCCAACACGGTTAAAGAAAACGGTGTCTATTCTATTTTATTAGCTTAACTTTAGTGTTGTCACTAATCTTACCTTCTTTTGTACATTGACGATGGCTGCCTTTGCTGTTGTACATAAAGAACAGGTACTTGAACTGAACAAGGTTAATGCTACTTTTCGAGTTGACATTTGAAAAAGAGAGAAAAAAAAAGAGAGAGAGGGAGAGAGAGAAAGCAAGTTGTTACACATGTCCCTTTTTTGCCATTGTAAAAGTCACAGGGTTAATTCGTAATAAGTTTATTGTTCATTACTTTACATACAAGACAACTGGACGAGCAAAGCCTAAGAGTATAGAAAACATTATTATGGTTATAGGACAGAATTGTGTAATCATTACCTTTGCCTTCTTCTTTAGGAATGCCCAATTCATGATGGCTGTTAAACCCTACCTCGTTGATCAAATAGTCTGTATAATGCTCGGGTCGAAACTGAAAGTCCTCCTCCACATTAAGAGAATCCTAAAGATTGTTAATAGAATGTTTTATTCATTCATTTCTTACATCAATATGCTTTGCTCTTCTCTGATAGGTTCCGAATTCTTGAGATTCAAGGACCAATGTTCCTCCTGGCTTCAAGCATTCATATATTTTTTTAAAGAACATCTTCAATCCATCATCTCCTCCGTGAATCTGAATCCATTTGGTTACGCTTAGTCTATAAATTCCCAGTAAGGTAAAGTACAAAAACTATTATCATGATCTTACGCTAGTACTGTATCATATTTCTCTCTTTCCGCTTGTTCTTTTGTCCAATCTGCAGCCTTAAACGAGACATTATAAGGAAAGCCTTCTGTCTCTTTGAAATCAGGCGGAACTGCCATTGGAATAAAGCCAAACATATGCGTCATTGAGAGTGGAAAATAATGCGACTTTAGAGTTAAATCAAATGGGCTTTCAAGTTCTGCACTGTCTGTATTTGGGTTACTTAGTGAATAGACAAGTCTAACATTATTTTCTGCCTTTTGAATCAGGCTTTCGTCTATGTCTACACCAAGTATATGCGCGGGTTCTCTCTTTTTGGCTATATTTTCAATTAGATTGAATATGATTCACAATTTCTCTTTTACCAATGGCGATGGTGATGTTGCCAGTGTTACATCCAATGTCTAATACTTGTTTGTTTTTGAATAATTCTGGGTCAAGCATGTCAATGCGGGGATCAATGTAGCATTTTGACTTGGGAACACGTCGAGATCTATAAGCATGTCAATCAGTAGAACATGCTACTTTAAATTGACTCACGTGTAATATGCGTTGTAATTGCCATATATCTTTTCGGATAACTTTTGCTTATTGTTGCTATCGTTGAATCGCGCTTTCTTTGTGGAGACTGTATTCGTGTTATTTTCTTTAGAATTAGATCTTTTCATTCCCTTTGTTTGAAAATGTGCGAAACAGGGTGACATTTCTTAATTATTTACATTGCTTTACCGGAATTTTAAAAAACTATTGTTTTTTTTTTTTTTCGAAATAGATTTTGCCCTGATTTTGAGGCGTCAGCTTTTAGTCAAGATTATATTTTAGACGAAGCTGGTAATAGAGTAACAACTTTCAATGTGACTAATTTTGTCGTATTCTGGTTAATAACATGGTTAGATTGTTTTGAAATGAGAAGGATCCTAAAGAGAGCAGGTTCAAGTACCATACGTTAAGGATGGTGAAGTCTGAGCCTGAACCAATGTGTAGTGATGCATAAATTTCAATCAATTCTTGACTATTTCCCTTTCATAAAACATCATCAAGCCAATCTGTATCTCTTGCACAATGGTAGAAGCTATACTTCCTTACCAAGACGAAAAAACAGCACTTGCCAGTGTCACTTTAGCCAAACCAATTTAGCCAGAAATAAATGAAGACTGTGTTAATGACAAGCCTACATTATATGAAATTGCAAAGAAGAGATTTAACTTTCTCTCTTCCCCTTTTTCTCTCTCTATATATATAACCATGTCTCCATCAGTCTCAATTAATAAACCAAGAGTCGCCTCAGAAGAGATCAAGAAACAAAAGCTTTTGTGTGATATAAGGGATAAAGTATAGTCAAGGAGATTGAATACCATTGAATTTTATTAGCCAATCAAAGGCATAATGATCCCGCGCAACAAATCTTTTGAAGTGAAAGTTCACTGCCAAAATGGCATTTTTTGAGGAATTGTCTACTAGAATATTTTTAAACCATTAGCAATACCTCCAATGTGCTAAGTATACTACACAATCTATTACAAATAGCTTTAAAGAGTTATGATGTGAATAGTCAGAGGCGCATTGTCTAACATGTAAGCCTGCTCATTAGTTGAGGTAGTGTATTCATTGTTCATTGGACAATGCTTTCTTTGTTGCAATTGATATATCAAAACCATATAAATCAATGAATAGTTATTTTTCTTCTCCTCTTTAATATTCCTAATATTCATTAATGCGTGAAAAGAAAAAGCAGAGAGTGGTATATGACCCCGAAAAGGCTATGATCAATAGACCAGCTAGCTGGAAACGAAGTGCAAGTGAAGAATTAACTAGTTCATCACCCAAACATGCTCGTAGATCACCGGAAAGAGAAGAATATCTTATGAACACTTTCATGGAACAACTCGAAATTCACGTTTCTTCAGAAATTCAGCACTGCTATTAAACAGGCGGGAACCTTTGTGAACTTCGTAAATCAATGTTATCACGATCAAGATTACCTCGTGGGATAGTTACTGGTGCTGAAGCTAAAATTAATGTGAAGGCAGGAGAAATAGAGTCATTACTGCGAACTAAAAGAACACATGGAAAAAGCGCCAGTGCAGTATTAGAAAGACTTTGTTGAAGCCAAGCTCTTTAACATTGCTCAAAGAATTCGAAAGGAAGTCGAAATTAAAGAAGAAACAACAGAGGAAGCTAAAGATACCAGTGCACAGGAGCAAGAAGAACAACAAATGTGAACTTTTAGTGCCTCTTTGCTCCCACTTTTAAGATCAGATTTGCCTGCTGATATCCAAGATACTTTTTTAAAAACCATAGAAGAAGCAGCTGTTTTTGCTAGTGATTACATAGCTTCGTATAGTGTTCAAGTATATAAGCTGGTATTACTTTTGAAGAAATCAAGCTTTTTCAAGCTAGATAATGATGAAATTATACTCCAACACAAAGTCAGTGTTAGCATTCAAGATATCATACCAGAAAGCTTTTGCTGTCAAAGCGACATCATCCATTTCTCTCCTCCTATAGACAGAAGCTGCCTTACAGATGATGCCCTAAAAAAAGAATTTAGCAGCCTTTTCAACCCGAGTCATCTGCAAGTGATCCATGCAAGCTATTTTGGAATTCAAGATGTTACCAAAGAAACACTCAAAAGCCATTCTTTTCAAACAGCATTAAGACAGGCTCTTAACAAAGGTGGAAGAAGAAGCGAATCAACTGATCCAGTTGTCATGAAGTTGGCGCTCAACAGATACATTTCTAATTTCAAGAATATGTGGTCTCAGAAAATGCGCTATATCAAGCATAACTTATACACTTCTGTTTGCATAACAAGTGAATATAATACGTCGCAAACTTGCATTTTTTTGTTTTAAGAAGCTATTACATCCAAAACGCAGTAAAGCAGACAAGAATGGCCGTATCAATTTAAAAATGTGAATGGTGCTTTTGTTTGCGTGAACCTGCCCTGTCCGTCAGTAAAAGCAGGTCAAAGCATTCATGCTAGAGATACACTGAATGCTGTTGCTATTGGTTTGTCTGGGATGGCGACTTTACTGCTTGGAACAACATTCCCTCAATTCAACAGAAATATCAGTCCATCACAGACTGATCAATTCAACCAACTTGCTGCAGCTTTCTGTACAGGAAACGCTGTTAAGCCTATTACCGCTGGCAATAATTTCTAGGGTAAGTTTTATTTGAAAAATGATTATAGGAAAATACGAATTTTATTGATACGTCTGTTTTTATTATTATGATTATTTCTCTTTTTCATTTTGTTTCGGTATGTATTTGAGAATATATGCATATCCCATTTATTTATTTATATATGTCTCAATTCTGGGGATCGTAGTTTATTTACCCTCTCAGTATTCATTGCTTCAACAAGCTCTCTGTTTCCCTTGGATCTCTTAAGCTAGCTCTCAATCGCAATTTATCTGATTTGCCTATATGGGCTTGGATCGATGGTGTGATATAATCGAAATAATAATCAAAGAAAAATTACAGACGATATCTATGAGGCTCTATATAGTCTCTTTGTTTAGAATCTTCTGGTGATTCAAATAATGGACACTCTATTGAAGATAAATTCAAATTGATGGAATGTGATACCAAGTGTTCAAGTGAAGAAATGAATCACTATCACCAGGCTTCTTATAGTATCTTCCTAAAACGTCATGTTTTCTGTGTTCAGTAGTGAATGAAGTTAAGCTCTTGTCAGTAAAAAATGCAATGCTTATCAGTTTGCTTTTATTTGTAAGTGTATGCAAGGGGAAAAGTGAGAGAAAAAGGAAATGTGTATAATAAATAATAATCATAGATTGAAATGCAATCAATCCTTATATTTTGTCATAAACTCTTTATGGAACCGTTCAATGTTCTTGCAAAAGGTATCAAAGAGAGATTCTTCTGGTAAGAATGAACATCGAATATGCAATGTCCCCGGTTCCTGACCAAAGCCTGATCCGGGCACTACACAGACTCCCGTGGCTTCCAATAAGGCCATTGCATAAAAGCTATCAGGTGACATTCCAGCTCGCTTTGCTTCCCTGATCGCCTTGGGTGGAAGTGTGATTCGAGGAAAGAGATACATGGCGCCCTTTGCTTCTTCACATACTACACCTTCTAGACGGTTAAAGCAATCAGTCAGACGCTTGGCTCTTCTGTGATATGATGTGTGAATTGCATCGATCTCGGCTTTGAACTGTGGATAAGAGGCATCACCTTCTGTAGGTGGGTTTGTCATCAAGTCAACCATGATTTGTCCTTGCACATTAGCACATGAAAACATACAGAATATTTTATAGAATTCTTGTAGTACAGCTGGGTCTATATTCACACATTCAACGTATCCTCCACGTCTACCACATTCACCTACCATACCCTTGGATGTCGAGTGAAATGAAAAGAGCTCCTGATGATCATACTTAGGTCCCATCGATCTGAGCACTTTCTTGAAGCTGTGGAATGGATGATCCTGAGGATGAAACACGTTGGCTTGGTACACTTCATCTGCCATGGCAATTAGTCCATTCTCATGGCAAAATTGAATTACTTCACGGATATTTTCTTCTGGCAAGCACTGCCCCGTCGGGTTGCCTGGATTGATCACAGCTAATGCACGGACATTCACGTTCTGCTCACGGGCCATGCGTAGGGACTTTTCCAAGCGCGAGAGATCAATCGCGAAATTTTTTTGTTCGTTTAGGTAATATGGCACAGGCTCGGCGCCCATGAGTTGAAGACAGGCTGTATAAATGGGGTATTGTGGGATAGGAATCATGACACCTGTCTTTTGGTGATGATTAGGTTGATGCAGTAGCTGAAGCACCCTGTGAATGCCCTCTGAAGCACCTTGTGTCAAAAAGATCGTGTCTGGATCTGCAGGATAGCCATCTCTACTTTCGATAAATCTGGCAATGTTCTGCCGAATATGTGGGACGCCTTTTGAATCGGAATAGGCACCTAAAAAGCCGATATTCTTGAGTAAGATCTCTGCTCGAGCGATGGCATCGCTAGGATATAGTTTGGACACCAGTTGTCTGTTCTCGATCTTTAAAAGATCTGGATTCTCGCACAGGGATGAGACCTATAGAGATAAGGTCTTATTCCTTCTGTTTCGTATCTTCTACTCATGACTTACCTGCCGGAAGAATGTGATGGGTTTCTGATTAAATATGTGAGGGTTGCCAATGTTGCAGTAGACAACATTATCAAACTTGAATTTGTTTTGACCGGCTTGAATTGTCTAGAATGTAATAAAGTCAGTAACCTTACTCCCAACCTTCATACACACAGACATGCCTTTTCTATCATCTCTGCTCTAGCAGGTAGCTCACCAAGTACAGCATATTCCGCGTCTCTTACGTTTGGATTCATTGTTTCCTTTGTCAGTGTCCTACTTGGCTCGATAATATCTACGTAGATTAATACATGCTTTTCTTAACGGTTATTTTACTTACCTTCTTTCAGTGCACTTAAAGAAGAGTACAATCGAGTATTTAAGCGGTGATAAATCTTTAGATGTGAGAATACTTTAAGCATTGTAGTATATGTAAAAAAGGAGAAAAGGGATGAACTGATCTTTACCGCTGTAAGTCGCCTATCATTTTATACCTCCTTATGATGACAACAGGCATCAATTTATTATGGTTAGGCTCACTTTGTATTGAATTATAAATGATTTCATGTGTTGACGTATATGGTTTAGTTTAATTTTAAATTATGTAAGACCTGATATACAGTTGTCTCCCCCCACATTTTCCTGGGGAGCCCCTTGAGTCTCTTTCCTTCCCCCCCCACTTTATTTCTATCTCCGAAATTGGCTTGGGCAAGTTCACATGATCCACATGTGCATCATTTGGTGAGGGTTACTTGCCCTTTCATTGAAACTCGTATTTTTGTACAAGAAGTCAATATTAAGACTAATTTAAGGTATTTGTGTCATATTTGTAACAGACAGGGAATCAATTCATAATGGTAGGACTACGCTTGATGTATAAATGTACATGCATAATTGCCTATCTTGTCGTATATCAGTAACTTATGAGTAAATTTTGGCTATAAGAGGATCATCGAAATAACCAACCGTTTATGAGAGATGGTTATGACAATATGAAAGGAGGACTATCTTATAACCTTGATGAGATCAGGTAAAAGAGTAAAGAAATAACCTGTATGTAATAGAGTCGCGTAAGATCTCTATTACTGCAAGGTCAATCGAAGTAAGATAAGCTTTTTTAAACCAAGTATGCCATCATGTTGCCGTTATTGCCTTTTTCTATTTACACTGTACTTACCCTTTTTGCTCTATTCGTCCTGTCACTACTCTTGCTCGTGACTCCCAAAAAGCTATGTACTTTTGTGATTTCTTGCTGGTGAGTAAAACAAAAGTAGTCTGTGACCGCAGGAACTCTAAATACCCAAAAGGTATCCGAGATCCATTCTCTACACCAAGAGAAAGCTCAACATTAACTTTCCAAATTGTGCCGAACCATGAAATAATTTGTTTATAGCATCTTCTTTATTTTTTGTGAAATCGAAGAGTGATCGTTGTTTGTGATCATTTTGTATAGTCCAGTTTTCATAATATTCACTGATGCATTGGTGTCTCAGCTTCTTATACCATATGAATGTTGACAACCGATAGAGTTAGGATTGACACACAAGGCTGCATCGAGATTGACCTTTCCATTGTTCTTCTTTGGATGAACGATTGGCTCGTCATAGATACAGTATAATTTTGATGATTGGTATGCAGTAATTGAAATGACGGTTGATCTACTGGAAAGGGACTTTTGCAAAATATCTGTGCTTCTTTTTTCTTATTCTTTTATTCACGAGCCATGCCCTCCGTCAGAGTCCCTATAAAAAACAACATTTTTTTTTCTGAATCTGCATTTTTTACTATTTTTCTGGCTGAGATGCTGTACGCCTTATCTCTAAATCTTCTTTGGCCTCTGTTTTCTGTTTTGTCCAACTTGAATAACAATAAAATTCTAGCATCTTGTCTCGTATTTCTTTATACGGCTGATGCTTCTTGATCACAAGATATTTGCTACTTCTTACTTTTGTTTTGTTTACCATCTGGGCAAGCTTGTTTTCTATAGAAGCAACATCACTATCGCTATTCTTATGTCTCTGTAATTGGAAGTGATGGTATGATGTCCGTGATTTTGCTGAAATGCTTTTTGCTGTAACTGCACACGGCTTTAGCAAATGATGTAGTTTTGTTTTTCTTGCAACAGTCTTGAAAGAATTCAGTATAGCCGGATGGCCGAGAGAGAGAGGGATAAGCATGAAATTGCATCTTCGGCATTCATCTGCATGCAGGTTGCTATTGTGCGGACGCCAGGATCAACACCGTAAAAAGTCACGTTACCCAAGGTGTCAAACAGATTTATCGTTTTTGAGCATTGATACATTTCAACTGCATCTTCTCTTGGTATTAATGATTCATAAAGATTTGCTTTTCCATTTTTGCATTCCATGATCTTTTTCTTTTTTTCAAGCATGACCCGATACTTTTGCTTCATGGACGCCTTTAATGTCTGTCGTTCGTTTACCAAGGTTTTTTTTTGTGATATCATCAAGAGAGTGGTTTATTTGTACATTGACATCATTAACTCGGGTTTAAGTTGTAAAATTGACTGTAGAAGAGCAAAAAAAAAAGAAGAAGGCTGCTGATATCCTAGATCATGACATTGCTTGTGGTATGCTAGAGAAGATTGAAGATAATCTGTTTCAGTATAGATCCTTTACACATGATATATTATATTACGACAATGAAGTTCCAAACGGTTATCTTTACCGTTGCTCATGTCCTGACTCCTCCAAGCTTTATAACACATTTTCCCTGTCAATTATTTATTTCAAGCACCTTTTATAGAAAGTTCAAGACTGAGTGTAACTCCTGTTACAGATGAAAATGTCGCCATGTCTAATACGATTGGTAACATCCAAAGCACTATTGACATGGACGGTGAGAAACCTGCGCTTTAGTGAATTCATTAACAAAGGAGAAAGGCATTGCCAAGTAATAAACAAGCTATGGAAAGAAAAGTTTACTTTGTTAGCTCAGCAAGGGCAAGCTAAATGGAATATTCTTTATTGGTAAACACTTTAAAAGAAGCAGCTACTGAAATGTATGACGTTAGACAATCTTCTCATACACTTTCACCAAGACAACAATGATTTTTTTCCCCTTTTTTTTACAATTGAGAAAATAGTCTATTGTACTTCGATATGACTGTTAAAATCCTGGTAACTGTGACCGCCAACCGGAGTATAAACCAGTGCATGCTAAACAGGATAACATCTTCAGCATTAAAAAGTTTTTTTTTTTCTTTACTTTGAATATGAATGAGACATTAGAAGAAGTTCGCGAAAAATGTGCACTTCAATTAGAAATGTACCAAAAATGCGTTGAAAATTATCCTCACAGTTGGGATAAAAGTTGTAAGCAGCAAAAGAATGCTTTAAATAAATGCTCTGAAGAAAAGTAAATCATGTTTAAAAAAAAAGACAAGGGGCTTGTGTGATTGACTATTCATAGTGTTGGTATCATAAAGTTTGTAAAGACACAATGTACACCACAGATCAATGCCTATGATAAATGCTTACAGGAGAATACTGAAGATCCACGCAATTGTATTCCAGTATTTAAAGATTTGTATCTTTGTACCGAAGCTGCTTCAGTGACTTTTAAAGAACAACAAAAAGAAAAGACAACATCAAATTAGATTTTATAAATGTATATTAAACATGGATATCTTTGACACCTTTTTGACTATAAGTTTCAAATTGCTTTTGTCCTTTTCTCAACATGTATTCTATCGTAGCAAAGTCTGTTCTTCTTATGTTGTGCTGTCTAAACTCTTTACGTATAAATGCATAAAAACGAGGTCGGGTTTCCTAATGGATGTTATACACTTGTTTAACTTTTATATCATCTTACCATCGGCTTTTCCCTTGCTGCTCTAAAGCATTTTCTATAAAATTGAATGACTTCGTTCTGTAATCCTGAGCGCTTTAACGGTCCCGGCATTCTGTATATTAAATTACAATAAAAGAGAGAGAAAGGTAAAAAAAAAAATGACAGGTTCCATCTGTGACGCATGTTCGGAATTTAAATGCTTCGACTCTGTTCAGTTGATCTTGTTTACTAGGAGTAAATGTCTAAACTCCGGAAGGAGAACCGTGTTCCATATGGCGACAAAATGCTTGAGGCGTAGGAAGGCTCACTGCCTTTAACCGCAGTCAAGGGGCCATGACGGTAGCAAAGTGCGCCATGAATTTGAAAGATGTTTAATCCACCTCTGTTGTTGTTGGCGCGATCCCCAGCTGAGACAATGTCGCAGCTTAAGGAAGTAAACGCAAAGGCAGCGTTGTATTGACGAAGGTTGTCCTTAAAGCGTCTTCCTTGAGTGTCTGTACTTGCAAGCAAGTTCTTCAAGTACTCAGGTGGATCAGGCAAGAGCTGCAACTGGACTAATCCCCGCTTGCAGCATGATTCCCAGCTAGGATTTCTCAAAGATGATATCTCTTGCCTTTCATCGATTCAGTGCAAGGCGTGACAGTGAGGGCATCCCTTGTCCATTCGTCCAAGGTTCAAAGGACGAATGCGAGAAAGCTGAGAGATATAGACAGCAGGTTCTGCCCTGTGTTTGCCTCTAGGTCTTGTTTTTTTTTTAATTCCAGTATATATATTAGAGTGATATATAGTGTTAAGTGTTATGTTAATCCAGTATATATATATATATAGTATTATTCTTTTATTGAAAAATCCTCAATGCTTAAATCAGGGTTTGTTATTAAAGAACCATCATCTTCTCTTATCATCTTTAACTGGTATCTATTATATTCTACGTTAAATAAGGGCCAATAAGCAATGTCTACATATCTATAGCAAAAGCCCAGTAGCATAAACTAATCAGAATTACAAATTCATACAAAGAGAAAGAGATCCCTTCAGGGCACTCTCAATATAGAATCAAGTGTTACAAAAATACAATATCCGATATCACCCAACACATTGTAACTTTGGAGCTTTCTTTGTAATCGTAATGACAATCTCAATGCCTATCTTAACCATATCCTCGTTCTTGAGGTTATAAAGTATTTCCAAGAATGAATGACATTGATGCCAAGAGTAAAAATCGCATTTGTTAAATTCTAATGTCACGTTAACCATTGGTTGATTTCGCTTGCTCACAAATTAAATGTCGTAAATGTAGAAGCTTTGTCGTTCAGAATATGAGTATATGAAGCATGAAATTACTCTCAGTTCTGTTCTTATTTCAAGCTCAAGTTATTCAAGAAATTAGTTATCCATTTTTAATCGCAGCCAATTTTTAAACTCTACTTAGAGTTAGTCACTTACTAGCCCTTTTTTCTTTGTGTATAATAAACATATATTCGTCTATGACAGCTTATACACTGTTTGAACAGCCTCTTTCAAGGCGAATATCATAAAGTAATATTTTATTAAAGCAGTCTTTGTTTTTTTTTGTGTATGATTGCTTTGAGTAAAGACAAAAATAACTTACAAAAAGAGTAAAATCTATTTTTAATTTTTTTTCTTTCTTTTTCATTTCTTCTTTGCAAATATATACACAAACCATGGGATTAAATACATGTTGCTTCTGTGTTCCTTTAAGGTACGCTTGAGATCCTATCAAGAGAGAGAAAAAAAAAAAAGAAATGAACCACTTATGTTGCCCCTTAGAACTGGAGTCACTGTTATTGCGACTATATCATTTGTAAGATATTAAACACTATAAATTGACAGTTTTTAACTTATTTATCATCGGAAAGCTATTTTATTTGGCATGTTTAATAAGTTTCATAATGGGAAGGGATGGTAAATAATAATATAGGATGATTGATGAATATATTTGTGATGTCATGTAGGCATTCATAGTTTCCCTAAAGAAGACCTGTCAGCTGTACTTGGTATCTACTGGACTGCTGTAGCCGTCGTCAGTTTATATACAGCAAGTTCACTTCTTGGTATCCTTGGTGGTGTTACAGTAAGAAAAGGACATTTATAGATATACATGACAAACTGATATATAGCTTTTTTTTAGCAAAATCGAACAATGATCAATATCTTTCGATTCTTGTATTGGACGATGGCTCTCTTGATACTCGTGACATCAACAGTAACATGGATCATGATGTTAGTTAGACGAAACAGCATTGTGTCAGAATGTCAAAGATATCTTTTAGAGCAAGATAGTAAACAAAATTCATATTATACTCCAGTGACATTACCTGACGGAAGCATGGTTGTTCATCAAGAAGACTGTACTAGTGCAACAAAACAAGTGATCATTATCATTGGCATCTTTGTATTCCTTGGTAACTTTATACAGGTAAAAATAATTAAATATATATATATATATATAGAAACTGAACAAACTTTATAGCTCTACTTTGCATCGGCTATTAATGCCTATGCACGCAGGCTGAAATCCATTGGCACCATTCAACATCATAAACTCCGTAATATGGATGAGTTTCCAGAAACAGCCAAAATGACGGTTTATTAATCTGAGTTTTAAATTTAATTGTACAGAGAATGCAGACAAAGACCACTGACACACAGACACTTTTCTTTTTTTTTTTTTTTCTTTAATAAAAATATCTTTTTGATAGAGTGTCCCTTCCCTTCATTTTGTTAATTCTCTTTATTACATTTGGACACTCTTTCAATTAGATAATACATTCATTTTCTTTTCAATCATTCAACCCATGTATTCTCATAGTAATGACCAGCTTTCTATTCAAGACATTGAATATGAAAATGCTTATTTTAATGACTATGACCAAGAGATGGTCGAAGCAGTAAATAAAGCAGATTATAACGATCAACAAAAAGAACAAGAAGATCAAGAACAAGATGATGAATACATCATTGATGAACGTCTTTTAAAGCTTATTGCTGATGTTCAATCGTACCTTTCAGAAACACCAGCAGCTGATTCTCCTTTATTGGCATTGCAATACAAGATGTATACCTATCTTAAGCAGCGTGCAATGGAAATAGAAATGGAAAATAATCAAGACTTTGCTGCACTTTAACGATGGATTTAATGACTTTTTCACATAAATATGCTTTATAAGAACAACAACAATTTTAAAAAAAAAGTACAAAACATATTAAACACTAAAAATAAACTTTTGCTTTTATAAAAGAAGACAAAGGTCTTAGTTATCGTCATTATTACTTTTGAATCTGTTGATAGCAGTTTGAAGTTAATGCACGATTGACATGATTGATAAAGAGAAGCAATTGAGTCAGTGACCATACATCATTGTTCGGAGATTGTTCTATCTTCTCTTCTCTTTATTTCACTTGTATGTCACCTTCTATAAACAATACCAGCGAAGAATTGTCAATTCCTGATTCAGACCTTGATTTACAAACATGGTTAAAAGAAATTGAAGGTGCTGAAGACCTCATGACTGAAGTAGAATCTAAAGCTGATTTACTTCAAGCCAAGATTGATGCTCTATTAAAAGAAGTAACCAAGCAAGAACCAGAGAAAGAAAAAGAATAAACCAGTTGTATACCCCCGCAGTACTTTCTTTCTTCGTATGCTCGATAAGGGTCGCGTTCTTTTGTTGAGACGTGTTCAACTGACATGTATACTTGATAAAATATTGAGAAATAAACAGTTATATACAGTTTATAATCTATTTTTTAAATGTTGTCAACATTTTATGAATAACACAAAAGTGTACTTCTTTTTAAATATTTCTTTTTTCTCTCTCTCTCTTTTTAATCATGTCGTCGCTGGAAAGAGAAATCTTTAAAAAGCCTCAATTACCCTTGGAATCAATAAGAGAAGATGAAGGAAACTTTAAGTAAGAACGATATGTGCACACGTGTCTGTAATATATTAACATCGAATAGTAATACTCCACCATCACAGCGTCAGAGTTCTTCTTCTCAAAAATATAGTCCAAATGAATGGCAAGATTACTTTGACGAATCCATCAACTTGAACATATCAGGGACCAATGACGTGTTTCGTATATACAAAACTGACTCAGTTAAGCCAGACGGACCCTTATTTCTTATGCATCATGGAGCAGGATCTTCCGCTCTTTCGTTTGGATGGGTAGCAAAGCATATCAGGGAGCTTACCCAAGGCGAGTATGGCGTGATAGCTATCGACTGTAGAGGACATGGTGCGACCAAAACTGAAGACGAATTGGATTTTTCATTAGAACGTATGTCGACTGATTTGATAGCCATCATTCGGGCTATTGTAAAAGAGAACCAGGATGTTGTCCTGGTTGGTCATAGGTACAAGCTGACATACACAGCTCAATAGCTAACATTCATTAGTATGGGTGGATCAGTCGTAGTTAATGTGGCTCATAAGCGAGTGCTCAAGAATATCATGGGTGTCACGGTGATTGATGTGGTCGAAGGATCAGCCATTGATGCGTTATCTTCCATGACCAGAATCTTAAATTCAAGGCCAAAGCAATTTAATACATATGAGCAAGCTGTTCAATGGAGGTAAAGTAAGAAGATAAAATATCTTTTTTTTTAACTTACTCATCCTCTCTAGTATCCAATCAAATACCTTGATGAACCTAGCATCTGCCAAACTTTCTATCCCTCCTTTACTCACATCAACCGATAATAAACTTAAATGGATCACAGATCTCTCAAAGACACAACCTTACTGGTCCGAATGGTTCACAGGTCTAAGTGAAAAGTTTCTAAATTCTGGTACAGCCAAACTGTTGATATTGGCAGGAACAGATAGATTGGATAAACCACTTATCATTGGACAAATGCAAGGTAAATTCCAACTAGAGATATTTCCAGATTCAGGTCATTTTGTCCAAGAGGACGTGCCTATGAAAACGGCTACATGTTTGATAGAGTTTTTCAGACGAAACCGTCGTTTGATCTTACCTCCCAAAGTGTTTAGTAAATAAAAAAAATTTTCATGCAAAATACGCGTGGGCGCGTGCTATATAATTTTTTTTTCCTTTCTTTTTTTTTTTTTACATTAGATTATGGGAATCAAAGGGTTGAATCAGTTGATCTCTGAACATGCACCTAATGCAATCAAACGCTATGAATTGAAAAACTTTTTTGGTCGTAAAGTAGCCATTGACGCATCGATGAGCATCTATCAATTTATGATTGCCGTTCGTCAACAGGACGGTCAAGTCCTTCAAAATGAAGAAGGCGAAACGACCAGTCACTTGATGGGTATGTTCTATCGTACGGTTCGTATAGTCGAGAATGGGATTAAACCAGTTTATGTCTTTGACGGAAAACCACCTACTTTGAAATCTGGAGAGGTATAAAAGATATACATATTTATAAAATAAAAGCTAATATACATATAGTTGGCAAAAAGAAAAGCACGCAAGGAAGAAGCTCAACAAAAAATGGAGGAAGCAGCCGAAGTTGGTACAGCAGCTGATGTGACAAGATATACAAAACGAACAGTCAGAGTGACCGATCAACATAATGCCGAGTGTAAGCGATTGTTGAAAGCTATGGGTATTCCCTATGTCGAAGCGCCTTGTGAAGCAGAGGCTCAATGTGCTGAACTAGCTAGAGGTGGTAAAGTGTATGCAGCTGCCTCAGAAGATATGGATACCCTCACATTCAAGGCACCCGTTTTGTTACGCCATTTGACGTTTTCTGAAGCACGCAAGTTACCGATTGATGAAATCAATTTGGAAAAGGCATTAGAAGGCATGGGATTAACTCCGGAACAGGTAAAAAAAAAAAGAAAAGAAAAGAAAACATAAGGAAACCGGGCGAATTCATATTTCATAGTTTATCGATCTCTGTATTCTCTTGGGTTGTGATTATACTGAGAGTATTAAAGGCGTTGGACCAAAAATTGCTTATAATTTGATTAAAGAATACAAGACGATTGACGAAGCAATCAAGCATCTTGGTGCAAAGTTGAAAGAAGGCATACCAAAAGATTGGAATTATGCCGAAGCTCGTGAACTGTTTGTTAAACCTGTGGTGACCCCAGCATCTGAAGTTGAGGTAAGAACGATAGTAATAATAAAAAGTTGGAATATAATAACTTGTGTCATATAGCTTTCCTGGGGTACACCTGATGTGGATGCTGTTGTTGATTTCTTAGTGAAAGAAAAAGGATTTTCGTAAATACTAATTACACACATGTGCAGCAAACGTGGCTCTTAACAATGTGATTTATTAGTGAGGATCGTATAAGAAAAGGCTGTGAAAGATTAGCAAAGAATTTAAAACAGGCTACACAGACAAGAGTACAAGATTTCTTTAAAGTAGTGCCAAATGGAGATAAGGTAAACTTAATGCCGATCTCTATTACTTATATTCACTGTACCGTAGAACACAAAGAAACGTCCTGCAGAAGAGACAGCAAAGAAAGGTGCGGCTTCCAAGAGAGGAAAAAAGAAATAACGATGTCTCTTCATTTTTTTTAATTCATGAATTATTCACAAATTATTCGCACACATTACAAAATCAATAACAATTAAACACTTGGTGTCTTTTTTATTATTTAAAAAGACAACATATAATACATAAAATGAGCTCGATATTTTTGGAGTACAAGATAAATGTGGTCAAGACTTTATACAAAATAAAAAGTTGTTAGAAACTGTTTAAATAGTCTGATCTTGACTTCTCTTTTTCTTTTCTTTTCTTCTTTGGACCAAAAAGTAAGACCAGCTATTCCCCAACTAGCCCTAAGGTATGTTATATTCTTTACTCTTGTAAGAAACTAATATGTAGTGTTATAGATCATAAAATCGAAAACAGTAGCCGGTGCTAGCTGGGGGATAGTTTGGTTCTTACCAAACTTTGTTCCATCCGCTCTCTTCCTTGCTCTCTCTTGCTCTTCTCTTTTCTCTGGCTTGCTCTCTCTTCTTTGTCCGGGCCAGTTATCGCTGACCTATATAATGCACTTCGGGTAAGATATTAACAATTTCTTCTATAAGTTTACTCACTTTTCTTACTTCTCTTTTTTTCCTCTTATAAACTCTCTCTTAAAGTATTCAATATCAATGTAATAACCGATTTACTAATCATTTCTTTACTCATCCTTTTGCTTCTGATGATCTCTCTTTTATTATTATTTGTTGTCTCATTTGTTGTCTGAAATTATCATTTTTTTTATCAGTGTACGAATAATTTGTAAATAAAGTGTAGAAATGAAGCAAATACACTTGCATTATATGATGATTGAAAAATAATACGGCCTGTAAAGAGTATCTTTAATTGAATTTCATTACAGAGCTGATTATTATCATTGTTAGACTCTCTTTGCTTATCAAGAAGAGATAAAGAGGAAGGTCTATATAGGTTATCTTTGTGTATGTGTTTTTTAATTGCATTTGTTATTCATGTGGATTAATACTACACTTTATGTTTAGCGCGTTCTTACGATTGGCATGAGTTATCTTGGAGGAATGAATACCAACACGTTTAGAGGCATCAACATAGATTTTATGCTGAGCTCTGTAAGTAATTGGCGTAAATCTATCATCTCCCTTGAAAATCACAGTTTCGTACCAGTTTTCACGACGGGCGAAGTCAGAGAAAGGTTCATTCTCGAAATGAAATCTTGACAGATTTTCTGCCTAAAGCAATAGGGGAGCACTTTTAAGTGTGACGTTGATGCGGGGTTTTATTTCATCTTTGCCCAAATCGAAATAAGCCAAAAAAAAATGTATAGGGGGATTATCTACTGGCCTGGGTGGTCTTTAACTTTTTCACTCTTACAATATGTCTACTGTTGAACCTTGGGCATACCCCGACCACAAGCAATTCGAACGGTTAGTGATTCTAATAGTTATATAGAAACTATACTCATTTATCATTAGCGTTCCTTCTTTGAGCGAAGTTGACAAGACTGACCGCAAAGGTAAATTTTGGAATACACAAGCCCAATAAGCATGTCTAATTACTTTTCTCCTTTTCATTAGCTGTTTACGCTGCTCGTAATCAAAAGATCCGTGATGATTGGGTTAAAGCTATGGAAGCCCGTATTATTAAAGAAAAGTTAGATGAATGTTATAGAACTGAAGGTGTCAACCACTGTAAGTTTTTTCTTTTCTTTTTCTTTCTTTATAAGCCTATTCATTCTTTTCTTTTCTAGATCAAAGTTGCCGTCATTTGGCTGATATGTATTTTGAAGCATTAAAGACAAACAAGGTTGAAGGATTCCGTAAACACACATAAAATAAAAGAGAACAGCAACATTTATTGTGTTTCCATCAGCTTATAGTGTTCAAATGAACAAACGAATTTGCCACTCTTTTTTGCAGTGTATTTACGATCATTGGAACAACCTTCTACTTGACATTTTATAGGTGTAGATAACGTAGGCCTAAAATATATATTTGTGTATGTGTGTGTGATTAGTTGAGGTTGTATTATATGTATAGAATCTTTACTTTTTCAGTTCACCAAAGATATCCTCTAAAGAGTAGGCTTGAGGGATAGATAATTGACTTCCATTTGCATTTTGAACATATTTTATACTCTTGGGATCTAATTGACGTTTTTGTGCTGTCTCTTCACTATCTTCAATCACACGCTTTGTCTTTGATGCTTGCTTTTTCAGTAAACGGTTGATCGTATCTGCCTTATCCTTTTCTGCTCTTTGTATACTCTGATTTTTTCTTCTTCTCGCAACCTCTGATTTGCGTAGCTGTTCTTCTTCCTCTGTTAACAGTTTCTTTTTGCCCGTATCTAATGCATAATGTGAGTATGTATGTTTCTAGTTCATTTTGTTTATTTACCCATGGGCAGCTGTAAGTAATCCTCTGATTCTTCACGATTCAGTTTAGCTCTTTGTCTTTTTGTCATGGGTCGATTCTTGATCACTTCTTCTCCATCGGAGAATCCTTCCTCACTGTCATCCTCAATCACTAGATTATATTAAATACTAACAAAACAGGCTTGATTAATCTTTACCTGGCTTCTTTCTTTTATTATTACGTGATGACTTTGTTGGCATGGGCTGTTCGTCTTCTTCGTCCTCGTCCTCATCCTCATCGTCGTCGTCTTCCTCGTCTAATTCTTCTTCTTCAGATAATGAATCGAGTTCGCTATTGTTATTTTCTTCTTCATCAGTAAATGGCTCTTTAAACTTTGCATCATCATAGTCGTTCAATTCATCCTCTTCATCAGTGCTATAATTTGTATATGAAACTGGTTTAGCTGCTGCTCTTCTTTTGTCTGATTTCATATTTGGTAATTAAAAAAAAAAAGAACTACGCAAAGACTTTTCTGTACTTTTCTCTCTATTATTTTTTTTTCTACTCTCGAGTGTCTGCATAATGAATTTTACTTTTGAAGGAAATTATAAACCAAGACGCAACATCAACTTGGGAGGTGTCAAGACAGTGGGCGATAAAAAGTCGTTACTGTTAAAGGCACAAAATGAGCGTAAGGCAAGAGAACAAGAACGCATAAAACAAAGGAGTGTACAGCAAATACAGGTAAACAAGAGCGATTAATCAAGAATAATGCTCATCAATGAATATTCTAGGCATTCTATAAGGGACGCAGACAAGCAGCCATAGCTCGGAACGAAGCGCGACAACTGTTTTTGACGTTACTCGGGCAATTCGATGCACAACCTTCACTGAATGACAAAGCACAATACATTTTAACGCTCACACGAGCATTAATACTATTTTATCAACCCGAAAAAGATAAAGAACGATACCTGCAGCCATATATAAGACTATTATTATCCAAGCAGACAGACAAGACACTTTTAGAGGATATGTTTGTGATTGCTACAGATTCATGGACTTGGCTCATGTGCTTTCTTATCAAAAAAGTACTTTTGCAGACCACAGATGAACTCGACGCTTATCGACTACTTTCACTACTCTACAGTCCATCGATATATGCATCAATCGACAAAGACAATTGTCGCGTCCAGATCTTAGTCTATTCCTTACGTAGCACGCATCTACTGGACTACCTGCGTAAGGCAATGACTTCCTATAGAGAAGTAGCACAAGTAGTTGAGCCTATTATTTTGCAAGTAATCAAATTACAACACCCTTCATTTGATATATTGCGTATCATCACTCTTGATTTATTCACTGAGCCTTTCTTACTGGATAATATGTCAAATCAGGCAATGTCTGATATGGTTGCTCAATTGCCACTTGGTCCATGGTTAGCCGTGGTAGGCAATCTAGTCAAGGAAGGGGCTATCAAGGATGATACGTCTATGGCCGGACTGCTGATGAATGTGACAGAAATGGGATACATACAACATGGGAAGTATCTAGATGACCATGTTTTGGTATGGTATAACATGACGGTCACAATGCAATGTTATTGATGTTTCATTAGGCAAATTATGCAAAAGCAATCCAGTTATTGCTCAGTCATTTACCAGTCTCTTTCTTGACATCAAATTATACTCGTGTCCAAGATGATGCCGACAGAGGTATAAAAGGAGAGGAGAAACATGAGATATGCACGAGCTAAACAATACGTTAGATTCTTCAGATAGTAGTGATGAGGACGTAGAAATGATAGAATTACCAACAAAAATATCACCACTGATAAAGAATCGTCTTGAATCACTTTATAATACCGAAAAGATAAACACTCTGCTGTCGAGATGTATGCAATTGACTGCTACGGACAACAATGCCATACGATTTGTATCTAGCTTTATCAACACACTCTTACTGCGTTGGCCAATGAAAAAGAATGACATTTTAAATACATTGTCGTACAAGTCTGTTGCTATGCAGCAATTGCTACAGATCTTGTGGCAGTCATGGTCTGCGTCAAAGGAAGCACAATTATTTGGACAAGAGCAGATTATATATCGGTTGAACGAAGCAATTTCACTTCTGACAGGTGAAATAACAACATATATATGTATACTCTTAAATTAATATTATCAATAGATGCTGACAGTAGTGAAAATTGGTCCACTTTATATTTATTATGTGAGATATATACAAGGTTGTTATTAACTATTGCTGATACCGAACTCTTAAGTGATGATCTAAATCAGCACCCGTTCCAACTGAAACAGATCATACAGCTAAGCACACACTTAAAAACAATTTCCTTTGTCATGTTTTGGCGTGCGGATAATATGGACCTGTCAAGAGAGATTAGCCATTCGGGTATCCAGCTTCATCAGTTGCGATCAACCATCACACAGCTATTACAGCAAATCCATATGAGAGAGTAAGTTTTTTTTTTGATCTTTTATAGTCCTCTTTTGAATGTTAACCTCTGGGTAGCTCTCGTCGATCGTTTTGCCCTACTGACCACTGGTTAATCAAGGACTTGAATACAGACAACTTTTCAAGTGCTGCTGTGGCAGAAGAATTCAATCTAGAAACGGATCAACAAGAGAAGAAGCTGTCGAAAGGAAGATTGGCCATCATCAGTCCTCGTTTAGGCATCCTGAACAATATTCCCTTTGTGGTACCCTTTGAGCAGCGTGTAGAGATATTTCAACAGTTTATACAAAATGACAAGAAAAGAAACAGCATTGATGATCGATTCCGTGCTCGTGTGGGTGCGACTATTCGAAGAGATCATATATTTGAAGATGGGTTCAACGCGTTCCATAAATTGGATGCTGGACTGAAGGATAAAGTGGCGATTTCATTCGTAGATGAATTTGGACTGGAAGAAGCGGGTATTGATGGAGGCGGCGTGTTTAAAGAATTCTTGACAGGGTTGAGTCACGAGGCATTTGATGTCAACTATGGTCTGTTTGTTGCTACACCTGAACAACTCTTATACCCTAACCCTAACTCTTTTGCTACTGAATGTAAGCACCAAAAACAAAAAGGGAACTAGTAAATAATATATTTTTATATAGCACAACAGTTGGAATACTTTCGATTCCTGGGATTGATTATTGGTAAAGCTGTATATGAGGGGATATTATTGGATGTACCATTTGCAAGTTTCTTTTTGAAGAAATGTTTGGGAAAAGTAAACTACTGTAAGTTTAATAAGAGATATGGGTCTTGGCCCTACTGACAGTTGCTGGCAACATATAGTGGACGATTTATCATCACTAGATCCTGAACTTTACAAGGGTTTACTATCGCTTAAAAAGTATGATGGCAATGTGGAGGACCTTTCGCTTGACTTTACTGTGACACATGACGAAATGGGTAGCAGTAAAACTATTGAACTTGTGCCAAACGGCAGTCAAGTTCCTGTGACCAACCAAAACAGGATTCAGTATATTTATCTCGTGGCCAACTACCGACTAAATGTACAGATATCCAAGCAATGCCGAGCATTCTTCAAGGGACTCTCGACCATTGTAGATATCAAATGGTTACGCATGTTTAACGAGCAGGAACTTCAAGTGCTCCTGGGCGGTGCCTCGATTCCGATCGACTTGGCGGATCTACGTGCCAACACAGTGCTTGCAGGCTACGATGAACGTGATGCTACGATTCAAAACTTTTGGAAAGCGCTCGAATCATTTGACAACACATTGCGTATGAAATTTGTCAAGTTTGTCACATCGTGCTCTCGTCCTCCTCTGTTGGGTTTTAAAGAGCTGGTACCCAAGTTTTGTATTCGAAATGCAGGTGTTGATGATGACCGGTTGCCGACGAGTTCAACCTGTGTAAACCTGTTGAAATTACCTAATTTTTCTTCTTATCGAATATTGAGAGAGTAAGTTTGGAGTGATACAAAAAGAAACACGTATATATTTACCTTCTTGTGTAGAAAACTGCTCTATGCTATCACTGCTGATGCAGGATTTGATCTTTCTTAATAAAATAGTATTGATACTTTATTAAATCATTGCAAAAAAAAAAAGAAAGGAGAAAGCCATTAATTATTGATGTGATGAAGGCGCGCGCAACTGTAAAACTGTAATAGTATCACCAGCGACAATAGAAAGAAAGATAAAATGAATGCAGATTTTTGAGGAGCTGTGAATATAGGTAAAGGAGAAAGAGGGAAAGTATTTTATCTATGTATAGGAGGGAAAACTTTGAATAAGGCTTGGATAATTTCTTAATCGTTGATGAGAAGACCTTGTGACAGAAGCGGTCAATACTTGATCTCCAACTTGGTATAATGTGCTTCTTGATTCATTACTACTGCTAGTACTTGTATGACTATCCGTACTGCTGGTGGATGTAGGCATAGGAGAAGACACATACAGTTCCTGTGGTGAAAGTTTTCGATAGCTAGATAAAAACTGATCGATTTCAGTTCTTTTTGCTTTTATGTAATCTGTGGTGATATCCGAGAGAGGCACTGGCGATTGTTTGAGTTTGGTGCAAAGAGTGGTTAATCGTCTGTGTAGAGTATAGGCATTCGGTCGCTTGGACGGGTCAATGTGTAGACAATCAATGTATATATCTTGCCATTCCTTCAAAACGCCAGGAATTGGCTCGATACGATAGATATGAGGGTCTACCAGTGCATCATCCGGAAAAGTAACGCGTGAGATTAATTGCCAGATGATGATTCCAAGGGCATAAATATCTGCCGAGGTGCTGAGTCCAGTCGAAACGACTTCAGGAGCGACATAAGGCCAGCGACCTGCCCATGACATGTTGCTTTTATCATTATTTCGTTTCATAAATGTGATATCAACCAACTCGCCGACATAATCTGCATAATTTAATAAGATATTACGTGGATGAATATTACCATGGATGAAGTTCCAGTGTAAATCCTTGACATCTTTGGTGATGCTCAACGCTAATTGACAGGGTTTTAAATAGTCCTTGGGTATTTCTCGATCAATGTAGCTTTCGAGATTACCAAACTTTGCCTTGGGCATGACAAACATCAACTTGCTTGTTTGAGATTCTTCGTCATAGTCCGTTGTTATGCCTAGGATATGCAAAGTTGAATGAATGAGGATGGGGTCAAGGTTGAACTAATATAGTAATGTAAGAAAAGTCTAGAACATTTATGTAGGTCTACCTTTTGGTCGGGTTGCACTGTGATGCCTTTCAGGAACACTTGATTCCAGCGTTCTGGCACTTGATGATCAGATAAACGATAAGGAGGGACAAAGGTAGCCAGATAAGAGGGAGCAAGGCCTTCACTTTTGCTTTGTCTTGACTTATTTATGAACCAAGTTGGAGGAAAGAAAGGAACTGTGTTTAATTTGAATACGCCTCTTAAAGCAAGAGGCCTGTTGGATTGATGCCAGTCAGCGATATAATGACTAAGATGTTGTAACAGTTTTAGATGATCAGGATGAATATAATATTTTTTGGCAGTATGAGTCAACCAAGCAGTAACATCAAACACTTTTGTTGGCTTTGAAGATGAATTCGTAACCCAATTACACATATGCTCAATCGAGAATACTACGGACCATTTCTGATACCATTGATCAGCCATGTCCCATACCTAAAATAATATTAGTTGGAGGGGTTTAATGATATATATATATACATATAACATACATATCTTCCATATCTTGGATTTAATTCATATTGCGATTGTTTATCCGATTCGAATTCATGAAATGCCTCTTGTATAGTTCTGTGAGGTGATATATTTTCATTTTCATGTAGAATTGATTGAAATCCATCCAAATCAAATATTTCTGGGTTATTTTTTATGATCGGTAAGGCATAAGTTCTATAAAAATTGAGGTCGCATTCTAAGATATACTCTGATATGTTGCTCATTATTTATGCATTATAATATATTTATGTTGTTGTGTGGGTGTGTTGTATTATATATATGTATATGCAAAATATATAATATTATAATAATAATAAAAAAGAGAGAGAGAGAGTGTGTGTGTGTAAACCCAAGAAAATGAAAAAGAAAGAAAAGAAAAAAAAAAAAAGGTTTGAGCGGGAAAATTTTTGTCATGTTTATCGTTTTATTCCTTTGGACCTAGACCCTTATTCCTTATTAATCCTTCTTTCCTGAGCCTATTTTTAACATGTTAATAGTAGTAATAGATGATGATCACATTAACAACCTTCTGCTCCTTTACGGATTTCTTTTAAAAATAAAGTTAATCTATTTCTTAACTTTGTAACAAGTGGGTCTTCATCTTGATCTGGTGCACCTAATTGATCCAAGAGATATTCTGCTTCGTCAATATCTCTGTTATTGTTATATTTACATAAAAGTTAAGTCACGGGTACAGGCATATTCTGTTTAACTTACAACACAATAGTTCCTCTATTCATGAATAAATATATATAAAAAAAAAATAAAGAAAAAAAAAACGACAAAAGACGTGATTGTTGTACTCATTTAAATTTTCAATTTACGTCACTCGCTTATTTTATATTTTGAATACCTTGCACATTACTCACATATTCACATATGTTCATGAGGTCCTGTTTGTAAGCTTACACTGATTCATGAGATAAAGAAGTCACGCTGTTAAAATGAATACAACTTGTTTATGCAAAACATTCACAACCTTGATAGAATATATTATTGAGACGTAAAAAAGGATCTTTTTAATTAAAAGACTAAACGAACCAAGTGATTCATATCCGAGAACAACAACATCCGTCTTTTCTTGAGAATATCTTGATTTATACCCCCTGCTTTTTATCGCTGGCATATATCTCTTGACATGTTATCCAGATCCTTATTTGATCTTTGATATATTCTGATAAACAACATATTCATTATTCGATTAATAAGCTGGATATGAATTATAAACTTTAGGTTGTACTTTTGGCTTTGAGCTGCTATTTGTTTGTATTAACTGTCTAGGGTCAAAGATAAATTAGCCTTAAACACATTGACGCGGATTGTAAACAAAGATTATGCAGACGCGGTACTCCTTTTTTGGATAGACTCAAAAGCGATAGTTTATCTGACTTTAATGATAAATGAAATATAAAGACATTAACTGTGTACAAGCACATCATTTGCATATAAAGTACTCTGTGATTCAAAAGCAAAAATATATAAAATAAGGGCAATGGTATTTTTGAAGTGAAAGAGGGGGGGGGCTGTGGTCATGTTTGTAAAAGGTGCATGCGTTCCTTTTTTGGCAGATATTAAGGCTTTTGTTGTAAAGAGCTCTTATGACAGCTACAGATACATGCTCTATTTCTTTCAGAGATTCATCCGTATGCCTTCAATGACTCCTTATATTTTAGTTAACATAATGGCAACGTCTAATCCATTCATAACTTAATGGTTTACTCAATAGTTTAATCAAAGCTTTATCTGGAGTGAAACCTTTGAATTGGTGTAAATAACCCTCATCATGTGTCCATAGTTCAACCTCAGTTGCATGTAAAATAAAGATACAGGAAAGTTGAGCGTCAAAATGAAGTTGCTTTCCCTTGTAGCCTCTCTTTGTCTGATGGTACACTTTATATGGATAACAATTCGTGCTATTCTATCATCCAAAGACCCTAATAAACAGTAAAAGGGCCTGATTTATCTCGACAGACTACTTTTAGATTTCCTTGCTCTTATTTTCTCTCTCCCCCTATTTTTTTTATTATTCTTACTGAAAAGATTAGCATTGCCTTTTTTCTATCTGACACACTAGTCCTCATTGACCTTCTGAAATAGATCACGTACTTGGTCCATTGATCCCGTGATATATCTATAGGATTTGGCATCAAACATGCTTTGTTGATACACATTACCCTTTTTTTTTTCTTTCTGAAAGTGTTCCCGTGAGCAAGAAGCTGGATATTGTCAAAAAGCCTCTGTAACTGTTGCACGAGTCTGGATTTAAGAAATTCCGTATTCTTGTTTCTTTCATGCATATATTGTCGTGACTCACCTTTACTTTGAGGCTTTTACAATACTAATAGATGTATCCTGTTTGTAAACTACTGACGATTAGAAGGTTTTGAATCGTTTAATAAGAGTAACATCATGATATCTGGATTCATTGCTCCTGTTCGCCATTATCGATTTCTTAATATCTTTAAAGTGAAACGCATAGAGCAATTTAAGGGTATTAGAATTCCCTATGTGTACACAGACCATGCAGGGTATAAGCAATATAGCGACAAGACTATGTTCCATTCCATATATGCACTTTGAACACTCAACTCTTTTATAAGGGTAATCTATTTTGCTGTAGCTCTACCATGAGCAGGTATGTTTTATTCTAGTAGCCCTTTCGTATCTCAGTCTATGTTTCACAATCCAATCTATCATGTAACCCAAACCTATGTAGTCAGCTTCCTTTCAGCTTGTTCTCATATCTAGCTGAATAGACAAATGTAAACAAGCCGACTGTAGTACAGGGTCAAAGCAGTGTTCACCACAATCTAATTAATAAGCACGAGCTCAAGTAAAGCTTAAAAGGAATATCATCGGGCTTACTTGAGGTCATGAGAATCTAAATAAGGTTATCTTCTAGGTCAGGTGTACAGTGCTGCTGGTGTATTTGTCCGCTTTGAAAAAATAAATCGTGGTTCGAAGTTCGCCTGTTGGTAGAACGATATGCTGGATATAGATTTTCTAGGGATGTGCAAGCAAAAGGAGCATTTGGAAGTAGTAGGATAGCAAATAGATAATTGATTTGCAATGAGATGGAAAGATGGTTCTGACCAAGTTTTCTAAATCAACAATAATAATTTCAAGATTTTATACGGAATAGAAGCCTTCACTTTATTTCTTTGATCATTTACTATTAGTGATGGTCTGTTCTTTAATTAAGGCTCAGATCAATATTACCCGCCTTCACTACATTACTAATTATGGCAGTGCTTTAAATGGCATGCGCGTTTATGATTTTGAGATGCTGAAATGACATGGTAATTAGAAGTGTCGGTGGTCATCTGATATTGGCTAGGTAGTGAAGAGTTTGCTGGCTAAATACAGATGCGATAAAAAACATCAAGAACGCGTAAAATGTGGTGCATATCTACCACAAGCTTTGTCAAATCATTCATACAATTCGGTATCTTTGATTTTGGCTAGCTGGTACATTACGTAATGTGTGGATGGTGAGACCATAACATAAAATGAAACTGTTCGTCCAACAATATGTAGACCCAAGACACCGTCCATATTTTGCGACGCGCAAGCATTTCTACAAAAGTTACCGACTCGAACTAGATCTGCACACAACAAAAAATTGCTCTTGTCACATTGAAGGGGAGATTTGACTTCACCAAGACCATGATTTACCTTCCCAATGAACTTTACGCAAACTAGTGATGCAGATATTAGGGCGCTTTGTCTCGAAATTTTCGTTTCGTTTTGTCTCTAAGGTGATTTCGTTAGTCCAGCGGAGAAACATGCCTTGGTCAGGTTCGTCGAACAGTCTGCATAAAAAAGGAATAATGTATCGCGTACCAAGCTCAGATCCATTGACACCCTCGGCGGTCGCGACACAGGGAATTTTCTAGACTAGTCCAACGATGCCTTGCATAAATTTGTATTCATTGGCAGGATAATTCAGCTCCAAAAGCTGACTGATCGCTTTACATCGATTGATTGTGCCAAAATTAAGATTCTGTATTATAGAATGAAGCATATGATTTCCATAATAGGTGAATTTAGTAATCATCCAGATCGTTGTCGTAAGCCAGGCACTGCAGCTTTAACCATAATCGTCACAGAACAAATCAATCGTACCTGGATTTAGCCCACATCAAAAAGTATAAATAGAGCCCTCTTTTTCATTGTATTTCAATTTATCTCAATTTTCAAGAATAAACGAATTCTCACAAATACCTATTTGTCCCTGCCTTTTGTATTTCTTACTTAAATCAACCTCAAGTTATCTCATTCTGAACAATATTGATTATGCTTATGAAAGTTCCTGTGGGTGTGTGATATTTCTTGATGTCATAGGTTGACTCGATCTTATAAATGATTTCTGTGAGATCGTCTTTGCTGAAAAGGGCGATAATTTATCAGGGAAAAATGTTTGGTGTCAAAAGTAGAATGGAGTTGATTGCTATTGCGCAGTGAACATGATCTTCGAGTGAGAATTTCCATTTTTGTTGCAATATCGAGCGTTGCAACAGGTAAAGCGCGTCTGTCACGTCGAAATTACCAATCATAAGATGTTCATAGTCAGAGGATGACAAGAAAGAAAGAGATGATGCATCTATTAACTCGTTCTCCATGCTTTTCTCCGTATCATTGCTGTTCGATCGTAGTTTACGTGCTCGCTCTTGATGAGTACTGTTACTTTGTTGTTGAGGAGCTGCCGCTGTTTGATCCAATAAAAGCTCTTGATGGCTCATGTAAAAATGGAACTCTATTGCTTTGACATCCTTGAAATGCTTAACGTATTCTGGGGCAACCAAAATGTATTTCAATGGCATTATGACTGTCTGCTGCCGTCTTTATGAACACATACTTATCATTGCTGTTTTGTCTTAATCTTCTTGACATTAGTGGAAATTGTATATTGTACTTTCCCAAATGCTGTCGAAGTTTTTGACTTAAGAAACTGTTTTTTTTTATTTTACATTTGAACAATATTGACAAAAGAAATGCGTAAATTATTAAGATGCGATTACAATATATACCGCTTTTGTTGTACAGATTGTTAGTGTGATGTCACTCTGTCTACATGCTCTTTTGGGGGATTCTCGGCGCACTTTCTTTCTTCTTGCTCTTAGTAAAGAAGTTATATAGAGGTTTATCGGCACACGTCTGTAATTACTCTTTACTATCAATCGTCTATATCACTGGCGTTACTCTTTTAGCTTTGGTTATGCGCCAAGAACCATCCAGTGCAAATAGTAAAACTCAAAACAATCATGTAAACGTCACACTAGTTTTATTTTCGCGTATGTGTAGTGTTTCCCTAAAAAATCACCCTCTTTCTCTTTTCAGATAAAAAAATAATGGACGACCCGAATGCTGACACAGAATGGTAACTTGTAAGAAAGAGTATTGTGTGCTTTTATTGATGTCAATAGGAACGACATCTTGCGTGCAAAAGGCATTCTTCCTCCTAAAGATGAGAAAAGAGAGGATGAATTGGAAGATGAATTTGTTGATTTGTTAAAGGCACGAGAAGCTGAAAGAAATAGTCTTGAAAATAAAGATCTTGATGAACTTGATGAACTTGAAGATCTCGAAGATGATAGAATCTTGCTTGAATACAGGTTAATGAACAAAATAAGGTTAATCATTGCAATATATTCACACATTGATTAGGCAAAAGCGAATGATGGAAATGCAAGCAATGGCAGCAAAAGAAAAGTATGGACAAGTAACAGAAATATCAAAGCCTGATTTTGTAAGAGAAGTAACAGAAGCAAGCAAGGATTGCCATGTTGTAGTTCATCTGTATAAAGACTAGTAAGTGTTTCAATGCTTATATATATCTTTACTCATGTTTTATATAGTATTCCCGCTTGCAAATTGATGAACCGTTGCTTGACTGAACTTGCCTCACAGTTCAAGGCAACTAAATTTGTGAAAATTGTTAGTGATCAATGTATACCCAATTTTCCTGACCACAATGTTCCTACTTTATTGATCTATGGCCAAGGCGATCTCAAGGCAAATTTGGCAGGTGCCATTCAATTTGGTGGCATGAAAATGACAAGCAAAAGTAAGCTTTGAAATATGCTTATACTATTGATTAACATTCTATGTTAGGCCTTCGTTCTATTTTATCAAAATATGGCGCTGTTCCTGCAGAACAAGTTCAAGAAGAACAAGATAATAAGCCAAAACGTTCTATCTATCAATCAAAGGCTACAGCTGCGCTTAGTAGCGATGAAGAAAGTGAAGAAGAGGATAGAGGCTATTACTAATAATAATAATAATAATAATAATAATAATAATAAAGTGTAAAATTGACACGGTATTTTGGTTAAAATTATTGTTTTCTTTTTTTTCTCTACTTTTATCAAATACATTCATGAGCTTCAAAAAACATAATTCTTATGGAGCAGCAAGTCATCACAACAGGAATGGACAAAGAGGTTCCAACAGAGAAAGACATTCAAGACAGAGACCAAGTTATGGTAAATACAATAAAGCAACATTATACAATACTTATCATAAACAGAACAAGATACCATTGACTCACGAGCAATTCAAATACTACGACGTATTCTAAATGATGACGACGATGCCAATTTTACACACAGAATCAATAACATAACTCAACTCATCAAACTATTGGAAGAAGCCCGTAATGCTTCGACTGTAAACACGCTTCAATTTCGTCAAGAACAAATGAAATTGCTTGATATCTGTATTCATGATGAAAGATTGAGACGTATGATTGAAATGCCTAAAGCTCCTTCTTCAATGAAGCAAATGCTCGTGAAAGTTGTATCTGGTTTAGCCTGCTATACCCGCTTAGATCTTGCTCTAAGTTGGATCTTTGACAGATTAAGTGTCTGGCCCGACTTGGATAGATCTTTAGCTGATATCAAAAAAGACCATGAATGGAAGAAATGGCTACTTTGTCTATTGAATCAAGTATTGTATATATAACTATATATATATATATAAACTTAGCATATACTCAATCATACGGATAGGTACTCTTGGATTCAGCAGCAGACCAATATACGTATCGCCAAACAATGGAAATGTCACCAACTATACTGGAAGGAGTCTTGTCCTTTCTGGATTCAATGGAATCATTTGAATATCTACCGACCATCATTGATATATTGATCGTATTTTCCAATCAATACCCTGACTTATTTGCTCAGCGCTTTACTGTAAGTTATTCTTTCTTTTAGTTTACTGAATACACATGCTTTTGTTATTAGGATATAGTCGATTTGCTAGTAGGATGGAATATGGATGCATCAGTACCTGATTCAAAAAAGTCAATTATTATATCCAGCTTTAGCAAGTTTGATCGCTTTTGGATGAACGATTTAGCTTTTATCATGGAACTTCTCAATCATTTATTAACAGATGTCGAAAGCGCCATAGGTGATTTACGATCACTTTATAGAAAAGACATGAAAGAATATAAGCAAAGATGGGATAGCTGTATGAACATATTCAGGTAATGAGATATAGATTTACAAGAACAAGGCTTTAACGGGATTATACTTAGTTGCTATTATAATGTTCTGAAAGCTGTCATTTCATGCACTTCATCATATCAAGTTTACAATGACAAAAACATGATAGAATCCCCGCTTGATCTTTTACTTCCAAAGACGCTGCATGTTGTTACAGACGCACTATCTTTGTTACCGGATATCCATTGGATTGAAATGTGTAAGCCATTGTTTGTCTATATTGTTTGACTGTATTGATCGACTATTATTACTATAGCTAGAAACATTCTTTTACTGTTTATATCATCCAATCCTATAAAGTATCGTCGATATCAATATCAAATATATCTATATCTTGGAGAACAAACCGAGCTGGAATCTTCTGCTGATCCCTTAAAGTATATCGAAGTGTTGATGAAGGTAAGCAGTGATGACCAAGAAAGATTGTACTAACATGAGCTAGTTTTTTGATTTATGGAAATTGGATATCGATAAAGATATCCTTCATAGAATGTTGGATGTCAATATTTCACCCCTGCTTGCATTACGACAAAAGTATCCAGAAAACAAGAAATTGAAAACACTTGTTCTTGCTTTACTTCGATCATTGCTTAGAGCAAGAACGTCCGCTGAATCTAGAGCGAGTATCAATCAGAAACTGGTCGAACATTTTGAAAAACAAAAGTTGGCAATGAAAAAACCATCCATGTATGATGAGAGCCTAAAGTCGTTCTCGAGTACAACTGCGTTGCTTGAGCGTAACCATTACGATGTTATCCACAAGAGTATGGATGTAGAGAACACTATACCTGGTACAATAGCAGATATACAGCTCTTTGGTTACCTTTTGTTAGATATAGCACGCATCTGGCCAGAGTATTCTTTTAAAAACTTGCTAGTTTCAGCAAAGATGCTCTGTATGGCTTGGGCTTTTGATCATTGTGATGTTTTTGTCTTTATGCTAAGAATGTTGTTTGATTACTGGTCGAGGTACGAAAGTGATATCTATTGTTTCATTATACTAACACTCATCTTTAAGCACACGTTTTATGCTAAACGATGAGAATGGATTTGATATTATGTGCTGCATTGTATCTGATGTAATGAACAATTGGATCAAACTAACATTAGAATCACGTCGACTATTGTGTGATCTTGCTCAAGGCATATTGACGACTGTATGCAACATGGAGGTTATCCAATTTGATCCAACAGGCCATCTGAAGCCAATTATCCATAGATTCATTTCTGCAGCTAGTAAGCTAATCTATATATTCATTTACTTTTCTTATTCTAAACTGTTGATTTCAGGCATTGAAAGGAATAAGGATATAAAAGAAAGTATGCTGAATGTTATCACATATTACTGCCAACTCTGTGGGTCTGCAGACATGACTGCTCCTATTTTACGTCTCATACAAACAAGGTACTTTACTAGAAACATTAGATGATAAATTTTACGAACATTGAAATAGTATAAATGATCCTTATTTAAAGATCCAAGATGCAAGTAAAGACCTAGTCACTTCGCTTAATCCATTCTTGATATCACAAATATCAAAGGTGGAAGATAATGCTTTATTATCCATTCAGAATGCCATCATGGCCACACCACACACGGGCACTTTTCGTCCAGTACACTATGAAATTGTTATGAAGCATTTGGGAATGGGAAAGCACTTGGTTGGGACTAATGATACAGCTATTGTGGATCAAGCATCTACTACTGAATGGGCCAGAAGACTGTTGCATCACTGTGATGCTATTGGTAACTTAAAAAACACCTTTTTGTTCTCGGAGCTCTGTG
This sequence comes from Rhizopus sp. PT2906, assembly GCA_025529335.1. Classification (NCBI taxonomy): domain Eukaryota; kingdom Fungi; phylum Mucoromycota; class Mucoromycetes; order Mucorales; family Rhizopodaceae; genus Rhizopus; species Rhizopus sp. PT2906. The sequence continues at coordinate 61,722 of JAMYHX010000178.1, forward strand.
AAGGTAAAAAAGAAACAAAGGCTTTTGATACCCTTGATGCTTATGCATGTTTGTTAGACATACCAAAGAGTGAAATAGTTCACCTGATGAATAACCATGAGACAGTCTTATACTATTGGGCCATGTGGGAATCGGCTAGATACTGTATATTATCACGTTTACGTACACCTTTTGGAAATCCTCAACAGGTATAGACTATATGCATACAAAAAGGGGCCATTACTGAATGTATATACATTAGACATTGGCTGCGTTTGAACGAACATTGAATTCGCTTATAACAGATGCAACAGAACTGTAAGTCTAGCCTACAATGATTACAGAAAGTTAATTGTTTTTGGGAAACAGGGATTCAAACAAAAGTATCTCCTTGCAGTACATTCTATTATTACTTGATCGATTGGAGCTTCAAATATCCAATGCTACCGATGGATGCGCTACGGGAACCTTACCAGCTGTGCCTCGCCCAAGCCTCGTGTTTTTCAGGACAAACAAAAAGACTTGCAAGGACTATTTCTCACGTATTAGACCCATGATGATCAACGGTGCTAAACTTGTAAGAAACGAGCACTTGCTAATTGTTCACACCATCAAGGTAACTCTCTTCATGTTGCTTCAGCTTTTACTTAAACTATTAAATAGACTCTAAAAGAAATGGAATATACCATACCTGTTAATCCTATACCTTGGTTCAAGGAAGTGAATGAATATATGCGTGATTTAGTAGAAGTTTGTATTAGGAAAAAGTATACAGATATGATCAATGGCCTTCAGTCGTGGTATAAGAAAGTGATCAGGAAGGCATACCAAATATCTAGCGAATTTAAGGAAAATTGGACTTTTGAAGGATGCATTGGACCACTGCAAAAAAGATCCGACATGGCCAATAACTCAACAGTAGGATCATGGTTTCAGGTGGCTGCTTACTTCGCATATGTAATATCGTACTGAGCATAGATTATACAGAGCCTAACACGAATTATAGGGTCGTGATGAACAGGCGATAAAGTTATTGTCTCATCTAAAAGCAATTGTTGTAACCGACGATTATGGAATTATAAGGATGCTTAATCGCCAGGTACCCTAATTTTATATTGAAAAATATTGCTTACTTACATTGTATTAGGCTATTGATTTCTACACTTGCCTAGAAGATTACGACTCTATCAGTGCCCTACTTGCTTCTGATCCTATGGTCGCTGATGACTATATATATCAATCCTTATGTGCCTTTAACTCTGAAGAAAAAATAGTAAAAGATCAACAGAAGGCGTTCTATGACATGCAGGAATATGTAAAAACTGCTCCCTTAGAAACTTGTATAGAGCTTAGCCGTTTAGACACGTTTAGGCAATGGCTTATTCCCAATCTTGATCAAAATGATGAAATTACTATGCGGCTGACTGGCAAAATGCTTAATGCTGTCAAAGGTGGTATATCCTCAAATATTACTAATTTGATGGAATTACAGCTATTGTACACAGGCTGGGAACACTTAGTTGCTAGTGCAAGGGATTGGTACAAGTTGGAAACTGAAAATACAACTTGTCCTGTTTATGAGACCAAACGCTGGGCTCATCTTTCTACATTCTTTGAAAGTTTGTACAACTTGAACGAAGGGGAACATGCCAATCCAACCGTTACTCAATACCTGGGTTCTATTCAACTGCATACTGCAAAGATTGCGCGTAAATACAACAATATATCACTTGCTGAAAAGCTTATAGAGAAGGCTGCTCAGTTCCCAAGTACAAAATACAACGCTCTTTATGAACGGGCCAAGATTCAATTTAACCAATTTGAATACACACAAGCTATGGATACCCTCAATGGCATCCTATCGCACATTGTTTCTGCGCCTGAACATAAGGAGCTGAAAAGCAAGACGTACCGAAATATTGCTCGTTACCTAAAGAGTAGTCCTGAAGATAAAGTGTCTGATCTGTTAGGGAAGCTTAATTCTAACCTTGTGAAGCGTACTGCAACCGAACTGCAGTCTTCTGTAGAGGCAAGTATCGATTATGCTCTGGAAAAATCAATTGAAACAGACACTGTTGATGGAAGGCCGTGGTTCGAGTATGCAACACATCACTACAAGCAGGGTTGGCGTATTTTAGATGAATTGACTCATTCAGAATCTACAATGACCATTGTTGTATGGGCAAAGAATCAAATTCAAGCTAATTTGCAAAGTACAGATCAAATAGTAGACGCAAAGCAGACAGAGCAGGTAAATGGAAGAGGAAATGTTGTTTATTTCTATACTCATTCATCCACAGATGATCATTGATTTACTATTGAAATACTCTTCATCTACTGGAAGCAGCAGCATTTCATCCAGTCAATCGTTTATGAGCAACCTACGTCAGTTGGTTCCATTCTTAAAACCTGATAATGAGACTGCAATTGTGACCACCTTGGAGAAGCTACAAAGGATAATAATTGACAAGTTTCAAGCATCTGCTCAAGCTTATTTTCGTTATCTTTCACTGGATATACACATACCACATGTAATTTGGGTTCATGATCAATGATTTAGTAAAAAAAAAAAAATAACCTTATTATATATATAGCATGATGAGATGTCAAACACTTCCATGGTCACCACAGCAACCCTTAGACTCTTGCGAATTCTTTCAAAGTATGGCACAGCACTGCAGTCTGTCTATCAAGAATATAGCGATACTGTCCGCATAGACCTTTGGAAACGCGTCACTCCTCAACTCTTTGCCCAACTGAACCACCCTAATGAGTTTGTACGGCAAATGATCACAAAGCTCATTTGCCGTATATGTGATGAGTATCCTCGAGATGTGATCTATGATGTGATTGTCAGTTCAAGTTCGTCCAAAACAAACCGTGATACGAAGCAGATGTTAAACAAGATTGCCAATCGAATGATGGAACACAATGAACTTCTTTGGGTGTCTACAAGTCGTATGGCAGAAGAAATCCAAAAGATGACTATCTTGGTGGAAGAAGACATGATGAATACGATTGGAGACCTGCAGTTTGAAGTGATGCGGCAGTTTAATGAACTGGACAAAGAGATCGTCCGATTGGATAAGTCAGTTCCAGATGAAGCCAAGAAAGAAAAGACGTTTTTTGAACTGTATTATAATCTTATGAAGCCAATCATATCTACTATCGATAGGTTCATCAAGTCTATTCATGGATTTGAAATAAGTGAACGATTAACGCCTCATCAGCAATGGTTCGTCAAAACATACGGAAAAGATATACAGGAAGCATTTACTTTGCTTCAAAAGCCAAAGGGCATTAAAGAATATCGTCAAGGATGGGAGTGTTTCCAACAGGTAATAATAATGGGAGAGCATCGTACGAGTACTGAACTGCTCTATCAATAGCTACATCGCTCACTGATGGAAGAAACACACAAGGTGCGCATACTTGAACTTGCTCATGTTTCCCCTTACCTGCATAACTTGAAGAGTACATCCATTGGAATGCCTGGCTACCATAACCCTGATTCCAATTGTTTTATCGAATCATTTAGTTCTAGTGTTGTCATTCTTCCCACCAAGACTAAGCCAAAGAAGCTAGACTTTAAGGGTTCCGATGGCAAAAAGTACTCTTATTTATTCAAGGGCCATGAAGATCTTCATCTTGATGAACGTATCATGCAACTGCTTACCACAACGAATGGATTACTGAGTGAAAATGAAAGAACTGCTTTACGAGGTATGAGGGCTAGAACATATGCTGTTATCCCATTGGGTGATCGGTCGGGTATGATTCAATGGGTAGACGAAGCAACCCCACTGTATGCATTGTTTAAGAAATGGCAAAAGAGAGAATCAGCTGCTCACATCATGTTGAACAATGATAAGCCAAACGAAGCTGTCCTTCATGCCCTTTCTCTGCGTCCGACCGAATGTTTTGCTAATAAGGTGTATTCAGCACTAAAAGCAGCAGGACTACGTGTTTCCAGCAATCGAAAGCATTGGCCTAAACATATTTTGAAGAAAGTATATCTCGAATTACTCAAGGAGACACCCGAAGATCTTCTAGAGAAAGAATTTTATTATTCAAGCTCAAATGCTGAAGAATGGATCAACAAGACGACATCCTTTGCAAGATCTCTAGCTGTCACATCCATGATTGGTTATATCATTGGCTTGGGTGACAGACATCTGGACAATATGCTGGTTGATTTTAGATCAGGTGAAATGATCCATATCGACTACAATGTGTGTTTTGAGAAAGGTCGTCGGCTTCGTGTGCCCGAGTTAGTGCCATACCGCTTAACTCAAAACTTGCATGCAGCGCTTGGGATTACTGGCGTTGATGGTCCCTTTAGAACAGCAGCAGAAGAGACGCTCTGTGTGCTTCGAAAGCACAAGGAAGTGCTCATCACTCTTCTTGACGCATTCGTATACGATCCTTTGGTCGATTGGGAGTATGAAGCTGAGGAAGTGGGTCACCGACAGATGAAAGAACTACAACGAGGACTTGGTCTTATAGCTGTTCATATCAACAGACAACAAACTCAACTGGAACAAGAGCATCAGACAGTTGCACGCAATATGACAGCCCTTGAAGAAAGCTTGGACCGATGGCATTTATTTGGTAGTGAATATATGAATGAAGAAGCTGACGAGGAAGGAGGCGAAGAAGAAGAGGAGGATAGTGATTCAGAAGGTGATGATCATCAGCCAGAAAATGATCCTCATCACTCTGAAAACGAAGCTACGGTTTACAGAGTTCCCATGTATGTGCTTAACAAAGTAAAAGACCGACTTTTGTGCGTCAAGTCAGTTGTCAGTAGATCACGCTCTCCTTTGGAAGGCATTTTGCCCTTATTGGAGTCTATCATCATCATCGAGACAGATGATGACAACGAACTACGACCTGCTCAAAAAGCTGCCAAGGTAAGAAAGAATGCGCTATGCGTGCATCTCTAACATTGTGTTTGTATAGAGTGTACTTGATACGCTGATAGCAATGGAATGTCAGTTAAAGAAGTTGGATAAGCAAATTGATTTAAATCAAGGTTACGAATCAGAGTGGACATACACTCAATTAAGCGATTTTGTAAAACTGATCAACAAGCTCTATGCGGAATATGCTTCTTCATTAAAAATCCTAGAAGAGTTCGGCCCTGACAATAAAGCAAGCAGTAATATGAATGTTACTACAACTACAGATGAATTGAAACCGTCTGGTGAAGTAGCTGATGAAGAAACAGAATATGAGGAACAGAATAATGGAACGATTACATCACAACAGAGTAAGTGTGAATGAATAGACAAAAGGAGAGCTTATTAAACGTATAAATAGATAAACCACCAAAGAATACACATGTTGCCAAGATTATGAAGAGGATTAGATCAAAACTTGAAGGTGTTGATTTTGGCGTACAACACAAGATGAGTGTATCAGAACAAGTATCCAAGACGATAGAACAAGCGACATCTGTAGATAATCTTTGTTTGATGTATGAAGGATGGACAAGTTGGGTCTAGTGTAACAATTAGACGTGACAAAAGAATAATTCGAGCGAAAAAAAAAAAAAGACAAAGTAAAGGAGAAAGAAAGAAAAAGAGAAAGAGAAAGAGAGAGAGTTATGCATCAGTCATTGACTGTCAAGTAAATTATTCGCTGAATGAACTTTGCAATGAAAGATGAATGAAATTCAAACTGAAATTATTTATGCAATATATATGAACTTTTTAATTCAAAAAGCTGATATCGTTCCTGAATGTTGAGTCCTAAATGTTACTTATTAAGGCGCTGAATCATATCCAGTAAGGATTACAGGTTGTTTGGTGAATCGGTCGTGTTACTTTGCGTATATTAGAATACTCGAGAATCTTTATGGAAAGAAACAAAAATACTGATGTACGCCCATAGCGCATGTCTCATACGCCTTACCACAGCCACGAGAATGAAATGTGGGCTGAAAAAGGACTGGACTGATGGATTCATTTGGTCAATTTCTTTTAGTGAAAACTTTTTTAGAGATATATGTCATGACTTTCTGAGACAAAAATCTCTGAAACAGTATGGAATTATGCCTTACAATGACAATTCCAAGAGTTTCTTCAATAAATGCTCTTGGGGCATGATTTCCCACCAGGTACAGTTTTCTAGAAACAGTGTACAAGGAACTTGCTATTTTAGTCAAGTGAACTGATAAAGACAGAATGACGAAAGGATAATGATGTCAAGCAACAGAATATACAGGTAACTGTTTACTCAATTAAATATGAAAGCATATTATTTTTGTTACATATAATCTGTAACAGAGAGAGGGAGAAAAAAAAAACAGCGGGTTAGCGGGATGTAGTTGGTTTCAGCTGTCTTACAAGGAAAAGCATAAAGCCTTTTATCCTAATATGTCAACTGATTTGGCTGAACGAGGTGGCGTCTGTGAGAGTGAGAGAGAGAGAGAGATACGAGGTAGCACTAGATAAAGCTTTTATCATTTCAAGTCAACGATTGACAGAGTATATCTTTTGGGTAATTCGGGCTGGGAAAGATGAGAAATGTGGTCAAAGAGAGTAAAGTGGCGTCTAAAGTATCACTCGCAATGACATGTGAAGGTTATCAAATTCTAGATGCGTCAAGACAAATATCTCTGCAAGTATGACTTACCCACTTTATATAAATATGTGGTAATCCTTAATATGAATTGAGTACTTTGTGTCTAATGTGTGTATTACTTTTAATAAATGATATTTTCTTGGCATTCGATTCCAATCATGGGAAAAAGATACGCAGAAACAGAAACAAGCAAGGCACCAGCCAGGATAATATCAATGGTATCCTTTTGATTGTATTCCTAAGGAAGACAACTCATAACGATGACGATATTTATGCAAATGAGTTTTATTTGTTATAGTTCCGTGTCACTTCTTCAAATGCTGACTTTCACAGTCTGCTTCCCCGTTCATCGAGAGGGTGATATGTTACACACGCATATAATCGATGATGTGATTATTATTATATGATCATACAAGCCATTACAATAGAGTATTTCTAGCAACAGAGTTAACAAATTACTATACAAGACTTAACATAGATATATATATATATGTGTGCGTGTGATCTATAGAGATTATACAAAACATACTTTGATCTTTTTAATCCATGAATCAGTTTTAGGTATCACAACATTATGCATTAGACGTCATGTAAGCATATTATGGTATAGTCCTAAAAAGAACATTAAGGAACTTCATAACATCGATATCGCCGAGGTTTACATAAAAAGAGAGAGAGAGAGAGAGAGACAGAGAGAGAGCATAAAAAAAGCTTATTTATTGTATTATATGTCATATGTACGTTTGGTTATTTTTATGACATTTACCAAATGCAGTAAAAGAAAGAAAGGAAAGGCTTAGTTATTCAATTCCATAATAGATGCATTGGCCGTTTGAGAAGGCAAATAAAGAAACGGAATCTAAAAAAATACTTCGGTTCTAATGTCATCTTGTCGTTCCTCATTTTTTTACTGCCATCTTTCTTTTGTCTCCGATAGGTTATACAACTTCCGTCACTTTTTATGTAACCTTGATATAAAAAGCCATCTTTCTTTTTCTTTCTTTTATTTTCTCCTCTTTCTTTAATCAATTGTATAATTAGAAATGAAGTTCTCTGTTGCTGCCATCCTTGCCCTTGCTGTCTCTGCTGTTTCTGCTCAAACAAACATTGTCAGTATCACCTCTCCCCTTACTGGTACTGTCTATACTGCTGGTAAGCCTGCCATCATTTCTTGGTAAGTAATTAATAATCATCTGTTGAGGGCTTATTGTATATTTACTTTATTTAAAAAAGGATTAATCCTCAAGTTTCTTCCATCTCCAGAATTGTCTTGGCTCAAGGTGAATCTACCAACCTTCAGCCCGTTAGTACCATCGCTGAAAATGTTGATGCTTCTTCTGGCTCTTACACCTGGAACGTCCCTTCTGATATCACTCCTGGCAACAATTATGCCTTGGAATTAGGTACTTCCCCCAATATCTCTTACACTGGTATGTTCACTATTCAAGCTGGTGATGGTTCTTCTGCATCTTCTGCCTCTGCCTCATCCTCTGCCAGCAACACCATTGCTAACGGTGCCGCCTCTGCCTCTGGCTCTGCTTCTGCTTCTTCTGCTGCTGCCTCTGTCACTTCTGTTGCTGCCTCTGCTACTTCCGCTGCTGCCTCTGCTTCTCAATCTGCTGCTTCTTCTGCTTCTTCCGCTGTTGCTTCCGTTGCCTCTTCTGCTTCATCCTCTGCTGCCGCTGCTGCCACCTCTGCTCAGTCCGCCGGCTTCAAGATGTCTGCCAGTAAGGCCATCGCCGGTGCTGCTGCCGCTATCGTTGCTGCTGTTGTTATGTAAATGCTCTTCTCTTTTACATTTTTTTTTTACCCACATTTTATTTCTAATTATTGTAATATCATTTTTTTTTTAATTGGCTACAAAAAATTATTTCATATTGGTCAAGTTTTAAAATAAAGTTCATCTATCGCTTAAAACTATTTTCCCCCTTTTTGTTTAATCTAAAAACGCACAGACAACATAATAGCTCTTGTCGCTGTTTAAAAACCAATAGGTTTTCACTTGACAGATCTATTGTTGTATTAAGTGTGACCATAGGGGAATACCAAATGAAGAAAAGAAAGTGGTACTTAAGTGGTACTTTTATGCCAAGATTTTTTATTATATTTTTTTTTCAGGTTGAGCGACAAAAGATGGACTCAGATTTAAATATCGATCTCGGATTATAGATTGTCTCAGTTTAATAAACAAGGGTGAGTGCTGAAATAGCCCACGGTTGTATAAAGGATCGCCCAAAAGAAGCATGAAGAAGATTAATATTTCCGATTTAAGGATATGCATCTGACAGTCATGTGTGAGCAAGATAAGCCATGGTAAATTCAGATACATTAGAAGAATATGAGCTTATTGTTATCTTTAACATTAAGAACTGTGCATCGTCGTTTTCATTAAAATATTGTTAAAGTATGCTTTTTAAAAGAGCTTATTGACTGCACATCTTTGTGCTCGATAATATATCAGCATTAGAAATATTCTGTTAGGATGTTGAGGCTTGAGAAACACGTGGAAGAAGTCTTTTATTATCGAGCTTTCTTCTTATACAAGAATGACCCAAGCTTCTTTGAATTTACACTGCGTTTAATAAATATTGCCACAAGCAAGAGTTGATACAGTTCTTTTATATAAAGTTAATCATAGAGAAATACCTCTACTAAAGCTTGAACTTCAACCATAGGCTTTAAAGGGTACCCACAGTGTTGTTTATAAATATTGAATTCTCTGTGCTTAGGTCTGTAAAGTCTATTGATAGTAGAATTGTTGACGATTTGTTTTATCGTGAGTATAAGAAAAAGCGAGCAAGAACTTGTAATAGCTACTAAATTAATGTTTACCATCATATCATCATGATACTCTCCCTTCAACATGCATTATTCTCTAAACCTTGACAGATTTCAAGCTATTCTTCTTTTCTAGCCATTGGAGTAGTTATGAAGATCACTTTTTCCTCTCTCTACATCATTGAGCAGACTTAAACAATGGCTTGTTAGTTTATTTGATTTGACAAGTGAAAGTGGCGCGTATGAACTTAGACTAGAAGGTAATCTTTTATTAAAAATAGATCTTAAGCAGGGCTTTTCTTACTCTTCTCCGCGGTACACTCATTGAATACTTTCTCATGCGTGTATTCTATCTTTCTGTTGACAATTATCTGTCACCACGGATACAAATGATATAAAACCTAATTATGACAACACCATCTCTTGTTTGTTTACTTATCAAATGACGGCAGTGATGCATCATTACAATTTATTGAATTGTTTCGTTTGTTAAAGTATAAAGATATTTCTCTTTTCTACTCCCCCATGTCAACTAACTTGGATCAAGTGGATGTTCACCATTATATCTCTAGAATTGCATTAGCCAGAGCAATCAAGAGCATGGACGAAGGAGAAGAGGAGCTATGGAAAACGAGTGTTATATTTAATCAGCCTTTTGTGAAGAAGTTATTAGCTTACCATCAAGCATCAATAAGGAAAAGTATAGAAAGCAAATCAAAAGATACGACATATATAGAGAACAGTAGGATCAAATACACCTGTTCTCTCAGTCATAGGGATATTAATCTGCTTTATTTCTTTCTATTAGATAAAGTATCTTTTCCTTCAAAAAGGCTTGGTATATGCCATCACTCTGTTGAACTTAACACCAAGGTTACGATGGGAGAAGAGCACAGACAGGGTAGTTTAAGAAATAACAGTAATCTTTTGTATTCACCAGTTACTTACCATGGTCACTATTATGATGCACAGACATTACATCACAATAGATATCATTTTGCCAATCCAAGTTTAATGATCCATCATAGATTCCATTATCTTTATCATCAACATAAGCCTCTTCAGTAACAAATATCTAGTTTTCAGGATCATTAAATTTTTTTATGAATAAAAACAGGGGAGAAAAGAATGAATTATGGAGTTAAGTAAATACTCAGTTTATGTTGTCATATTATCGCTTGTTTCGGCCTTTTTTATACTAAAATGTATGGCAATAGAAAGCAACATCTGATAAAGTACATACATAAAGGAGGAAAGTAAAGGTGATTTTTCAAGAATTCAATTTTGTTCCACGACATTATTACCGGTTGCATTTCAAAACCCAGTTGATCCCATTTTCCTCCCTATATTTTATTCACAATGTCAGTTGATGAAAAGGACAAAATAAAACAACCAAAAGGAAACCCGTCGCGATGGCATACAAAAGGTTCTTTAGTCTTTTTTTTTTTCTCTTTATTGAATTAACCTTTTGCTTAATAGAGTTTTACTTTTACTATGTGTGTTTTTGCATTGTCGTTCCTTACATGTTTAAAGTCACATTTAACCTGAGCCAAAGTATGTTGTTGATGTAGACAATAAAGACAATATTGACACTAGTTTCATTCTACACGTAGGTAATCACCCAAATTATTCATTATATGCACCATTATTATCAGAAGGCTGGATACTAGGTCGTCAAGTAGACAACAGTGACGCACAATATGCTCAGTTTAGAGACAATATACCCAAATTGATACCGCTTGTCATTGTTCATCTTTTCTTCAGTCATCTGAACCGTCGACTTCTTCATTTTTCCTCCATTCGATTTACTTTATTATTGTCACTTCTATGTGTCATACTCTTACACGGTGCCAATGTGATCAAGATGATCAGTATCATCTCGACAAGTTTTCTTATTGGACGATTCTGTAAAGGGACAACCTGGAACCCCTTCTTGACCTGGACCTTCAACTTGGGCATTCTATTTCTCAATGAATACTATAACGGATACAGATTCAAGGCAGTCCTTGGACCATCCTATGAATGGCTAGACCAATTCGAGGGAGTCCAGGCTAGATGGCATATTCTATTCAAGTTTGCCATGCTACGATTGATTTCCTTCAACATGGATTATTATTGGGCCTGTCGCAGTGCAGAAAATAAGGAAAGCGTTGATCGCGGAGAGGCAATAACAGATAAAGAGCGCATTCAGCTACCATGGAATGTCGACACGGATTATAGTTACCTCAACCTTTTATCCTATGTTCTATATACACCTTTACTTCTATGTGGACCCATCATCACATATAACGATTTTTTATCTCAGGTAAATGCAACAATACTAATAGAGAACATACAAAAATAACATCATAATAGTTTAAGGTCCCCTCTAAAAATATCGACAAACGTTATGTACTTATGTACGCAATTCGATTGGTCATCGTTATCTTTGTGATGGAACTTACACTTCACTTTTTATATGTCGTTGCTATTAGTAAAGCCAAGGCATGGAACGGCGATTCTCCTTTAGAATTGAGCATGATTGGTTATTTCAATCTAGTCATCATCTGGATGAAGCTACTCATTCCCTGGCGCTTCTTCCGCCTTTGGTCACTGGCGGATGGTATCTGGGTTGAGGAGAACATGGTACGATGCATGAGCAATAATTTTTCTGCACAGAGGTTCTGGAAAAGCTGGCATCGCACATATAATCGCTGGACGATTAGATATATTTATATTCCCTTAGGTGGTTCAAAATACATTGCCTACAACATGTGGCTCGTATTTACCTTTGTTGCTCTCTGGCACGATATCGAGCTCAAACTCTTGGCCTGGGGTTGGCTCATTAGTTTGTTCTTGTTACCTGAAATTATTGCGTCCAAGCTGTTTAGTGAAAAAAAGGTAAAGGGGGGGATCAAACGTTTATATGTACCTCACACTTTGTAGTATGGAGACAAGCCTTATTACCGCTTTGTCTGTGGACTGGGGGCTGTAGGAAATATTTTGATGATGATGATTGCTAACCTTGTCGGATTCTGTGTTGGTCTTGATGGTGTGACAGAAATGCTAACGAAGATCTTTGGTACTGCCCATGGCCTCTCATTTCTTCTTGTGGTCTCTGCTTGCTTGTTTATCGCGGTCCAAATCATGTTTGAAATACGTGAATCTGAAAAAAGAAGAGGTGATCCCAAGTGGAAAATGTAATAAAGTGAGCCTTTTTTTTTTCCTTTCTTTTCATTGATGCAAGAAAATATACAAAAAGTCACATTTTTATTATTTATGAATTATACTACTGATTCTGTTCCAATGTACTTTCCAACAGTAATCATGTTTAAAAACTTGAATCCAGCAGCATCGCCCTTCAATCGGACGATACCATCTTGAGCATCAACACCAATTAGATTGCCTAGTTCACCCCTATGCTCGCCTAGGATGATTCTTACATTCTCTTTCTTATTTGGTCTCATTGGCTCTATGCTATCAAAGGGTGTATCGATCTTTTCATTATTACTGTACAGGTTGACCACGCACCGTTTGCTGTTCATGTCTACAGACACAATGCCGCCTAATTGTCCCTTGGTGGCTGAGCCTTGATCTTTTGTAAACTTGACCTCAATGTCCTCTATCGGCCAGTCTTTCTCGTTATCCACTAAAAGTATATATATATTAGTATTGATCATCTTTTTTTCTAGGAATTGTTTACTTACTCTCTTCAATATATCTGTAATCTCCTCCCGTCGGCATGAACGGGGTTTGAGGCAATCCTGTTTCGGCTGGTGTGGCAGGTACAAAATTGCCAGTGGTTGGTGGTCCATAGGCTGCAGGTGTAGGCGCAGACATATAGGCAGCAGGAGTAGGTGGAATAAATGCAGCTCCAGGAGTTGGAGCAGTTTCATAATGCGGTGTAGGTGCTATCCAAGCATTACTTGGAGTCTGTGGAGGTATGTCTGGTTCATTATATCTGCTCGTATTGCTGCTATGGCTCATCGTACTTTTATCGTTATTGGATGCGCTTATGCTGCTACTGCTACCCCAGGCATCACTACGCCACATCGGTGTCTTAGAACCAGAATCCCAAGCGGGAGTACGTCCGCCATCGTTTGCATAAGGGTTTGGTGTTCTCGCACCAGAGTTCCAAGCAGGTGTTTTTGATCCAGAATTCCAAGCGGGTGTTCGAGCACCTGCAGCATTACGCATAGGAGTCTGGGCGCCTTCACCATATCGACTGGGAGTAGCAATAGGTCTTGCAAATCCGTTATTATTAGATACAGCGTTATCAAATGGAGCTTGAGTGGGCTGTCCTATAGGGTTACCCTGTGAATCGAGTATGATAAGCTTGGATTTTTCCACACTGATGATCTTGCTGTTCGTATGAAGCTCAACACGTGCGGAGTCATCTGTCGTATCTTTCACAATACCAATATAGCCCTTGTGTGGTCCCTGGGCAATACGTACTGTTTTCGCAACGAGGTTATCTCTACCACCACGTCCACGTCCATAGAATCCCCCACGGGCAGGTCCGCCTCTGCCACCACGGGCACCGCCTCTCATGTCTCGGTTAAATGGCGCAGGAGTTGCAAATGACTTTTGTGTGTCTAAACTAGCGTTCTGTCGCCCACGAGCCGATGTGCTTACGACAGATCGAGTATTGGATACCCAAACACCATAGTTTTCACTATGTTCACGGGAATGAAGGAAAACGAGATTACGGTAGAGATGTAATATCGAACAGTTGCGCTTTTCTCCACTTATTTCAATAACCGAATCGCCGGATCGTATGCTGTTACCATTTGCATCTGTTGCTATTGCCTTTTTACTGTCGCGCTTATTTGTAATCTGATGAGGTTCGACCGTACGGAGTTCGCCATTTTGTGTCAACACTTTGAATGTGTCACGATCCACTTGAACAATGACACCCACTGTGTAAAAGTCGAGTTGAACCAAGTCGTGCAGTTCGTAATTTCCAATAACAGTTTTGCCAAACATAACTTCTGCTGCCTCACGCAAATCTTTTGCAAATAC
>JAMYHX010000179.1:0-75173 GCA_025529335.1 Rhizopus sp. PT2906
ATAGTAATCAATGGATTGTATAATCTATTTATTGGTTATAGAAGGCGATAAGGTATGATACTTGGTGGAATACAACAAACATGTTATAAAGAGCTTCAAAACAACAAAACAAGTAAGTTTTATTATTTAAAAATATTCGTATAGCTTAGTGCTTAGAGAGATATAAAGGCTCAAAGTTTTAATTTTTAGACGTGAAAACCCTGTTGAAATCTGAAACATTAACGCCGAAAAAGTTATACCAACTTCAAAAAATAGGATATTTCAGGATACTCATTTTTAGATCAAATTTGAACATCTCAGGTACATTGGCATATAACGTTTTCTTGTGATTATTTTGTGGGAAAAAAAGTAGATTAGTAATGAAAAGCGAAACCCTGTTTTTAAGGAAAAAGCAGCAAATTTTACCTATTTTTGAGTTTTTCGTAAGTTAAAAAATAAATCTAGGAGTAGTAGGTAGCATAATGCAACTAATTCATATCTATCTAACACTGTCTGGGGGTATATAAAAAGTACTTTATTATAGTATGATGAGATTGGTTATAGAAAAGAGAAAAGTTCCTGACACTGAAGATTGAAAACCATGAAAAACAATATGGAAAATACAATTATAGCTTTTTTAGGTTTGTTAAAAATAACTTAAAAATAAAGAAACTGCCAAATAGGTTCCTTGAGTATATTTAGCATTTATATAAATTAATAAATGTTACTCTAGTAGCCAATTACTGATGGGTTAATTTATCTAAGCTTAAATTATCCAGTATGTGGAAATAATTAATAACTCTTGAACATTTTATATAATATTAATTATACAATTTGACATGTTTCAATCTTAGATTTTCGTCTAAGATTTACTTAATAAATTTGATGTAATGAAAGACTAGTAGTGTTTGACTGCAGCTGGTATACATTTTTCAGGCACTGTACTATGCAAAGCGCTTAATTCATTATAACGGAATATTCGTTGAACTGGACACATTTTTTACCCCCACCAGTCCGTTATAATGAGTCCCAACTGTGTTGCTTATTGGAATGGACATAATAGACATATATATAAATATTCCAGAAATCAGCGTCTATTTGTGCGCAAATAAATTAAAAACCCCGTTGTTACTCACACGACATGTATGGTCCAAGATCCAGAGTACATAATTCATCATATTTTTAGCATGCGTTTATTATTATCTTCGATTGAAGTGTTTTTTTTTATTATTGCATTTTATTATTTTAAGTAGTATAAACTCTATGAGTGATAAGTTACAACAAATTGGATTATTTCATGATTATTATAAAGATTTTTAATATGTAATTTTATTCAAAATTAAATTTTAAAGTTGTTGCCCTTAATGAGCAGCAGTGAATTTATGAATAATGCATCGTAATTTTATTAACTAACAGCTGCTATTGAAGGAGTTTAGCGCAAATTTCAAGAATAAATCTTTCCTTCTCTGCTTGTTGAAACAAATAACGCAGCTGGAAAAATACTCATTATCAATGAATATCGACCCAAATGGACTAAAAAATTTAAAATGCATACAACAGCTGTAACGGTTTTCAAAATTTCAGTTTTATTATTATTTCATTAATTTGCTAGTTAAATTGTAAGGATCAAGTGTTCATTTTTAAGTGGGGTTTGTGGCTTCGTGATTTATTATAAATTAGAAATAGCCCTGAATCGACCAAAAGCAGCATATATTACGGTAATTACAATTACCCGAAATTATTAAATAAACATCTTTTTTATGCATAGTCAATGATTTAGAATGTGTTTTACGCACTACCCCTAACTTTTGATAAGATATCGCATTTCTGATAATGATTTGAGTACCTAATGTATAAGCAAATGAATTCTAAAAAAAAAAAGCCGGATATTATGCAGACATCATTAATAAATAAATAATATTTTACATATACAGTATAATGTATATGATGTATGGAATAAATTACTTAAGAATATATTAGCAGATATTCACAAATATAGACTTTATGATAAATATTATTATACGTTGTTTACGTCCAAATTTATTTTCTATGACATGAATTCTCTACTTATAATACGTAAAAACTAGCTGAATTTCATTGCTTTTTTTTCGTTTTATCCAGTACTTTTTTGATATAAAGTTCCAGCAGCTCGATACAAACGCTAGCGTCTTCCAGGGAGTCATGGCCCTCAGTACCTGTCTGGATAAACTTCTTTAGGTGAGTCGAGGTTAATCCACGCAAACTGTTTCTATAAGGAAGACCATTTTTATGTGGGAAAAGCTTTATATACGATACTTATTAGTTTTTTTTTAAGAAAAATATGTATAAACAAGTAAAACAACTTACAGCCACTGTATCAATCACATTGGTGTGAACGATTCTTAATGCATTTAAATCGTTTTCCAAACCATGGCCCACAATAATAGTATCCTGATCAATATATTTGAAGAGCTCTTTTCTCAGACCCTCTAAATCGTACTTGACACCTTTCAACGTTGTGATACCACTATAATGTGAGTTTAGATCCACAATCATATTATATGGTAACACTATTTCGTCCACCAAGACCTTCATATCCTCATCAACTGCTGTCAAACGAATTAGTTCCATTCCCGCAGTCGTGTATCCCATCTCACAATCCAATGCAACTAATCTTTGTCTTTTATCAGAAGTGATACGGGATGGTGCCTTGATATACGGAATTTTTTTGTGTAATACAGTTGTATCTTCATCTTTATAAACATGTGGACCTCTTGTACATCCCACGCTACCCAAAGGATCTTCACAACATGCGTATACTTTTTCTTTTAGCCCATCTACCTTCATTACTCTTATTCTATTAGGGTGGTACACACATGCATCCATATCATTTTTATCTAAAATGGCTTTGATCAGATAATCTTGTCGGCAGCGATCACACTCATGAATGGTGCCCACCATTTCAGTTGCTTTTAAAAACGACGAGTTTGTATCATCTAGTAAGTCAGGTAATGGATACTTTAATTCTTTCAACATATCTAAACTGATGATACATTCGTTTATTCTATCTATCCAAGCCATTTTTGAAGCTGCTGCTTGTTTGGGATCAACCCATTCGCCATCCAAACCTATGTCTGTAGCACCTGTACTGAGAGGTCGTTTTTTTAAATGCATAAGCGTATTTGCTGCTGATTGCTTATAACCTGCTAGATTAGATGTTGATGCTAAATTTTTTTCTTCTTGTTGTTTAGCATGCTCTGTTGCTATTGTTGGGCATTCTTCTAAAATAGGTTGATAAATACGAGTAAATGCTTCATATAATTTAGTTGCAATCAACTAGGAAAAAAAGTTTGAGTTATCGCTATAAAACACAATTGATATTATGTTTTACCTGTCGCACTTTGAGTGGTATATTAGATTTAATAGTAGGAATCACTGTTGGTGGTCCTTTAGGCTTTGCTTTAAACTATCAAACATATTTAGATTAAATCATCACTCAATGTTTTTGCATTTATTTGATAAAAACTTACTGTAGCTGTGTGTGCTGTTCTCTTCCTAGCCTCCAATGCACTTATAGCAATTGCTGGCTTTGCCAATGGTGATATTGTTTTGGGAGGTCTATTAATTATTGAAGAAGTCGGTTCATACTTTTTTGACGTAGGCACAGCTGACGCTGTCTTTGGAACTATCTTTGGCGCTACGATTTACATTATTTACGACTATATCTTAGAAAATGCATTATGGGCTTACCTTCTGGAATAAGTGTAGGGATTATAGGAATTGGTCTGCTTGAAGAAGCCACAGGCTGTGTCTTTTTTGCCTGCTCTTTTACAAGCTTTTGCCGTTTAACTTGCTCTAACGGACGATCTTCATCAATTCTTTGTGTTTTATGAGAATAAAAGCAAGGATTACGAGAGCAGTTTGGATACAATGGACATGGAATTGATTTAAAAAGACCCAATGATGGTAGCATATTAATTGACGAAGAGTCAATTGCGAAAAAAAAATTTGTGCTCCTTCATTATGTTTTGATGAATGATGCTTATCGCCTGTTAAAATTAGAAACGGTAATAAAATAAACTGTAAAATATGCATCTTCAAAAGAATTATTTCTCCATCAAATGTAATGTACATTACAAAAAATTACTTTATTTTAACTTGAAAATATACTGCTTACAAGCCAATATTTTTATTTTAAAGAGTTGAATGTATCTAAAGTATAGAATAATCCTTAAATTGAGTCAATTGAAGTTTCATGTGGAATTAAGATATCCTCTTGATTTATCGTCATCATACAAGGAAAAGCTTAGCATGTCCGTGAATTGAATTAAGTTTGAGCAGAAGAACACTATTAAGGCAGCCGGTAACAATTTGTTACTATTAAATGTGCATTGAATTTGGATATTCATGACAATATCATAAGAATAACGGTTCTAAAGTAACGACAGTCAAGCATAAACGAGCAATTGGTTATAGTATACAATGTATCATATAAAGTGTCGATTTAAGACATGAATATACCTGTTTTGAACCCCTTTTTGCTCAATGATCTACATGGATAAACTAAAAAATCAATCACAACATAATGTATATTTCATATCGAGACTTGTAGCAATCGTATTTGTCCTTCAAATATCGTCATACCATTCAAAACCTGTCGTTATTAACCATTGTACTAGGAATAATACTTACGAATTTTTTGATACATCTTTTCAATCTATATATATATAAAGAGAAATACACGTATGTAAAGAATAAAAGAATTTATAGATAATAAAACTTTAGAGTAATTTATTAGGTATTGTAGCTATGAACTGAACTAGGAGTTAATATTGCTCTACTGCTATTGGCGACTTCACGAGGATGTGCAATGGAAGCAAGCCCAGAGTCATGAGCAACATGTCTCTTTTTGCTTGGATGCAGCTTATTGTTGCGCCAATTTTCAACTTCAATTAAATGATATGTGATACCATTACCAAGCCCATATGGGTTCGATTCGGGAACTGCCTCATCTGTAACATATTCAGTTATTGAGACAATTCTAGCTACGATCCATTCTCTACTTTGCATTTGGGCTGCAATATTTTCAGTGCTCTTCAAGAAATAATGAGGAGCATTAATATTGAAAGCGGCCCAAGGCTTACCTGTGGAATTACGGGTAGGGAGGAGCAATGCCAAATCTCCTACTTTAAAACTAAATATGAAATGTGAGTTGTAAATCAATAATTGAATTAGTACATTTGCATTACTTTCTAAATGCGATCCTTTCAGTGTATTCTCTAGTTAATGAATCGTATTTTTCTACTAAACTAGTTAGAAAACAATGCAAACCAGCATAATATAATAGCAAAAAGTACCTTTGATGCTTCGATATTCCTTTTTAAACTGCTTGGCTTGATTATAAGTGTCGCGAACATATTTGACAACACTAAATACAAATTTTTGGGTATTAACGCCAGATGATACTTGCAGTATTTCATTCCAAATAGCAGCATCGTCATCACTTGGAGTAACCATAGTAGTAAGAGCTATTAATTCACTCTTTTCCATTGGCATTTGTAATTGAGTAACTATTTCGAATATAACATGCTTTCTAAATTCTTCAAGTTTATCTGCCATTCTACTTGCAATAGATCGCCATTCATTATGTGTATCAATGAGATTAGAATAACCTTCAGTAACATCGGCTAATTCTTGTGTTGCTGCTTCAAGATTGTCTTTATTTATACCAAATTCCTTTTCGAATCCTTCTAGATTTTCTCTAAACAAATCTACATAACCATCCAAACTCATTAAATGCAGATCTTGGTCATTAGGTCGGAATCGTTTAAGTAGTTTTCTAACAGCTACGTCTACTGCCTTTTGCTCTTCCTTGATAATTTTGAGTTCTTCATTTTTGGAATACCAATCATCTTGACATTGCTTCACCATAGATCGAGTTTGCTCTTGTAATTCTTTGATTTTTTCAGTTGCACGATCCTTTTCTTCCATATCAGCATGCATTTTACTCAACTGCTCTTCGTGTAATGCACGTTCTGTCTCTAATTTCTCTTTTACAGCATCCATATTTTCACAGAGTTGCTCTAAACGACGTTGTAATTCCAATTGTTCGTGTTTGGTATCAGCTGTATTTTGTTTTTCTTGTTTAATTTGGCTATTTAATTGGTTGATTTCATCTTTGTGCTTTGATACGATGGAGTTGAGTTCTGAAGCATGTTTATTCTCAAGATCATTCTTTGAGCGTTTTTCATTATCAATTTGAGTACTCAATAGTTTGATTTCATTTTGATGATCATTAAAAATACAATTGAGCTCTGAAGAATGCTCAATTTCAAGATTCTTTTTCATGCGTTCCTCTTCCTCTAATTTATATTGTAGATCAGACAACTAAAATAATGGTGGTTAGTACAGGTTAAATGATTTTTTCTTTTCAATACAATCAAACTACCTTGGCGTTAAAATCTTCTTCTGCGCTTGCAATTCTAAAGTCTGCCGATTTATCTTTATTTTTAATTTCATTCAAGAACTGTTGAAAAAGATGTTAAAAAAGTAATGTTATTACAAAGCAACAGCATTG
Organism: Rhizopus sp. PT2906; assembly: GCA_025529335.1. Classification (NCBI taxonomy): domain Eukaryota; kingdom Fungi; phylum Mucoromycota; class Mucoromycetes; order Mucorales; family Rhizopodaceae; genus Rhizopus; species Rhizopus sp. PT2906. Next base: position 6,536 of record JAMYHX010000179.1, read on the forward strand.
ACTTACACTTCGTTTAGCAGATTCGAGATCTTCTTTTTCGGTTTCCAACTGAAATATAAAAAGTTGTTAGTAATCTACATAATAATAATAACAATTATTCAAATCAGCAATTTACGTTTTTGATCATGTCTTTCAATTGACTAATTTCCTCTGTTTGATCCAAACTTTCTTGCTCTAAACGATCGATTTCTTCTTTTGCAACATCAAGTTCAGCTTTTGTAATGGTTAATTCCTTTTCAGATATATCCTTTTCAGACTGAATCGATTCCTTTTCTCGCCTCAACTCTTCAATCTCTCGCTTTAATCCTTCATTGTCTTCTAATAATGTTTTGTCGTTGCCAACCAATTGATATATGGATGAAGTAGGTGAGGTCAGTTTAGAAGATCTAATATCCACTGTATCTATATCGAGCATAGATTGTCTAATTTCCTCAGGCTTTATCATAGCCATTGAACCTTGTATTTCTCCAAATGCTATGGGATCAGCTGCATCAAATAAATTGTCTTTAATAGAAGTAACCCATTGCAACTTCATGCTATCCAATTCCTTTTTCATATTGTCAAGAATATTGAATAGCGATTTATCTTTTTCTGTTCTTCTTAGAGAACCACTAGAGTCACTACGACCACTGCTACTTCCAGGACTATCCGATGCTCGAGAACTGCTTGCAATTCCCGGTGTATCCACATAAAGATGATGAATAACAGAAATAAACTCGGTAATATCTTCAATACGCAAATTAATACGGGTATTATCGTCGTTGCCATTAACTGAAATTTCGGATTGAGGGGATGCTTTATCGATCTCAAGCACTAAAATAAGTTCTAAATGTAAGATAATGTAACAATATTCAAACACATGTACTTACTTGAAAGTTTAAATGGAATTTCTTTAATGACTTTTAGTCTAAAATATTCTCTACGGGTTTCTTCAATGGATCGATATTGACCTAGAACATCACCTATTAAGCTTGAATTTGTAACAAGGAGCTATTTTAATGATAAGATAAGTCTGTAATCTAATCAGGTACAATTTCAGTATATTTACAGTTGTGTATTCCTTTCTACGAAGCAATTCAATCATAATAGTACCCTAAACTTATGTCAATAAATATATACAAATTGAATGTTTATATTTGTAAATACTTACATATGAAAATACAATTTGAGGAAGGATTTGTAAATCATTGCTTTTATATCTCTGATGAAAGCTTTCCATAAAATTTACATTGCTGTCCATTTTAATGTTCACTTCATGTAGCATCATTTGGAAACTGGAGATTATTCTCATGCAATTAATAAAAACAGAGATTGCCTTTCTTTTTGAATTTAACAGTTGTTCTGTTCTTTGCCGTACAGCTAGCTCGCATTTAGCCATTTCAGGCAATAATTCTTTGATGTTTATTGCTGCAAAATGTAAAAATGAATCAAAAACTTTTGAAGCTGATGAAGAATTTTTTGAACCTCTTCTTGTTAATGCATTAGAGAATGATCCAATAGCAGACATATCAGCTCCGGGAGAAACACCATCGTTTGAGAGTGTTGTTGATTCACCAAAACGAGAATCAACTAATGATAGTGAATTGAATTGTGCTGATAAAGGTGTTTCACTCAAGAGCGAAAGTTTCTCATAAGCTCGCTGTAAATCTCGCTTAACTTTGGTTCGTTTTTCTTTTAGTTTTTTCATAAATCCGTTGATTTCTTCAAAAAGATCATGCAAATAATACATGTTGATGCTTCTTTGAACTCTGTCTTGTAAAAAGTTGGTATCGGCGTCTATTTGATCGATAAAGGTTTTCATTTCAGCGGAATCTACTGATAAACGATCGCATAATTTTACTGTATCTGATTTGGTTTGGACTATAATCTTTTTATCTACAAAATCAATCAAATATTGTTTGGATTGATCATCGGGTATTAAGACTTTTCTAACTGAATCATGTATTTTAAGCTTGCTCAAGAATAATAAATCTCGATCGACATTAACTAAAATTGGTCTTTGTTTAGCTAATTCTTGATCTGCTTTCCGTAAATATCTAGACAGCCTTGTTTTAGTAGGGCTTGAATGTGTTTCGAGGTTTTTCATTGCAACATTCAATGCATTTCTTTGTATTTCGAGTTCATTTACTATTTTGCCAGACAACTCAAAGTGCGTAGTTGATGTATCTAATAATGACTGAAAGAAAAAAAAAAATGTTAATATCAATTTGTCCATGAGGATATGCAATATATTTACCCTGCTATAATTATCAATAGCATTGAATAATTTTAGAGATTCCTTGCAGGAATCGTCAACTGATAATGTTTTAATCGACTTTTTAAATTGCTTGGTTAATGAGATTCCTATAGTTTAAAAATATTACTTTCAATAAACTTCAAATTGAGTAAAACAAACCACTTTATACCATCAATTGGAAGTATCAAACGTTCTAATACTGGTATTTCTTCTTCCAATACAAACTGGATATTTTCTTCTTCTTCAGAAAGATAACATCTGGTATCATAGCATAAAACAATAGATTCATCCTACAAGAAAAAACATTGTTATCATGCTTATTCGATGATTATTGCGAATAAAACGTACGCTTCCTTGAGACTGAATCACTTGAGTTAAGTTCGTATCTCTAACTTGAATACCTAGACTTGTCATCAACACTTGATTTTCAGTAGGTACTCCACAAGCATTTTCTATTGTCTCTTTTAATTCAAATAAACTGAAAAAAAAAATATCAGTTAGTTTCCTTTTCCTTGGTTTTGACACTCTACTTATTTATTTACGTTTTGATATTATTGGTATTAGAACATTTTATTTGTATTCCGGTTTCAGATCTATACACTTTCATTTTATTTTATAGTTTATTGGAAAAAAAAAGCAAGCAAAAAGTAAGAGAAAAGAAGAAATAAAAGTATCAAGCACTAAGCTGGTTTTTTTTCTGGCATAAGCCCTTCTTTTTTTTTTATTTTTTTTTCAATGCAATTATCACACAGCGCTTACTTGTTTAGGAAATAAAAGTATCAGAAAAAAAGACAAGGATGTGAAAGTTAAAAAAGCCCATTTAGTCTCCTTTTCAAATCAAGTTCATTTAACTAAAATTGATCAGATAAGATGCAGTGCAATACCTTGTTAAATTGGTTATTAAACCTTTAAAGTATTCATCTTATACTATCATTAAATAGAAAAAAGGGGTAAGGTGATTGGTACTACAAACAATACCTAAAAGTCATAGGTGCTTGATATCATCATTTGCTTCGAGATATCCCACCATTTTAATGTTCATGTGATAATTTTTTCTATGCAAAATGTCAAAATACCAGCATGTATCCGGTTGCTACGCAATTATTTAATTCTTCAAGTCATTTAACATAGTAACAATCTTGTCTTTTTAATTTATTAAATCCAGATTCCATGCAACTACCATAAAATTGACATTTTCATACGATAATTCATGTTAAATTGGATGAAAGAATGTCTTTTACCAGTTGAATTCAAATTAAATTTCTAATTTTTAAATACTTAAAATTTTTTGATTAAAAACATCTTAAAAGAACGGCTATAGAAACATAAATATAATTTATTATTATTTTCAAGATACTTTGTAGTATCACAGCAATATACTACGTAGTTTTATGCTTTTATAGCAACAAATTCATGGTAAAACAAACTAAAAACAGTACAAAATGTGGTGAAACCGACGATTGAAATGTTGAAATTGCAGTACAGTGTTTTTGGAATACAACAACAATTGTCGCAATTTATTTTCGTATTTGCGCATGCTAAAGCCATTTTAACATTGATATTTGATCGAGACAGTTTCATTTACAAGATAAAAACTCCTTAAATCGGGCAAAACCCACATTTATAACCCATATTCATTATCTAAACAACTCAAACTCTAAAAAAAAAAGTCAATCTTTTAACATGCTATGATCAATTACGTCTGAATCAACAAAAAAAAAAACTACAACATATTTGTATTCAGTGAAACGTGCAATGAAATGCCATTGTGCAACTAAATGTCGCACAAAACAAGCATTTTAAAAAGCGTTTTTTTGACGATTTTTGGGCGTTTCTGATGCTCGGAATCATACCAAACAATTGCTCTCGTTCAGTAGTTATATCATATAACAATTCTGAATTTTTTTTGGATCGATAATTTTTCATCGATTTCGACCCTCCTGGGGATGAGGTACCATAAGCAAAAAATTGAGTTTCGGACATATTTGAATTTTTCACCGCAAAAACGAGACTTTTTTCTAAGGTAAATATTAGCATCAAATGACCGTAAAAGATCGTTTTTTTACGTGGTCAAGCCCAATGGCAATTTTCAAAATGATTTGATTGACTTTTCCCCAAGAAACGGTTATTTTTATAAACTAAAATAACTTGTAATTTTTATTAGAAAAATTATCATTAAATAGTACCACTCGATGCGCGCAGAAAAGTACTACAATTAATGTTTAGTATACAAGATTATTTTACTACATAATTTTCAAAGATATGATCGAAAAAGTCTCAACTTTTTCAAAAAAATGACACTTTTCAACAGATTTGAGAATTTGAGATTTTCTAATTTTAAGTGCCGCTTTGACTGATAAATCCATATTTGCAGTTTTTAACTAAAATAAATAAAAATGGAACCCCAATTTTAATGTTCGCCAAATCAGAGACTTTGAAAACCTAAGCTCATTTCTATTGCAAAAGTTACACTGGAAACTATGCAGAGATGGTTGTAGTATTCGTAAGTTTAAACTTATATTGCATTTTATTTGTAAAAGAATCCGAATACTCAATAACCAGAAAATTAAATATAAAAGGATATAAATGAAATCAACAACAAAGGAGGATGGATATAGAAAAGAAAAGGTTCATACATTGCCATTGATTTAAAATAAATACTCTTGCTTATCTTGTTAAAAAAAAAACTGCCTCTGTGTCTACAGTGACACTATTACCAGCAAAAGAAGGAGCAAAGAATTAATAAGACAAAAGTTTCTTGATCAAGCTTGTTCAAATGAAAAAAGGTTTATTAATCAAGGTCAAAGAGGTAACACCATTGCATTTGTTGGTGATAGAGGATACTCAGTAGGATCACGTATCAAAGGACTTCAAAAATACGATGGCAAATGGAAACCTCAAAACCATTCAAGGTACATCTCAACAATTATTACCAATGAGTATAGTATATCACAAATTTGTATTTATTGTTTTCATAAAACTACTCATCCTGTACATATAGTTGATAATACATTGAAAACCAATAATGGAACATCTGCTTGCACAAATCCAGCATGCATCCTAGTCAAATCAAGCTCCTCCCACAAAGAGAGAGATCCCATATCTTCTCTTGCAATTGGTTTATTAGGCTTATCGTATTTTGCACTTGGTGTTCCCTTTCCTCCATTCAATCCTAGCGTCGGTTACTGTCACATCGACTTTACCAATATCACCACTACCTTCATTACAAGAAGCGTAGCACGGCTGGAGCTCAATGAACTTAATACTTAGGGTATACTGACTTGTCAATTTTTTTAACGTATACTAACTTTACTGCTTTAACTCTTTTTTATTTTACCTTCTCTTCTTTGTATGTGATATCATCCTTTTTATTGTACAAGCTTCATTAACTTTTCTTTTTTTTTGGAAACACAAAGGGTATTTACTGTTTCAGTATTTCAATTGATTTTCTGACGATTGTAGCTGTATATTATGACAAAGCAAAAACAAAATCTAGATAAAGTAAGCATAAGATTTATACAGATTAAGAATAATTTTTGGACGAATAAAGTGTTGTTTCTAAGTTTAGCCATTTAATATAAGCATTTTTTGTTATGAATTAATTTCATGCTCAAAATAACCAAAATTAAAAAATTACAATGTAATACTATAAAAAGGTGCAATACGTATCAAGAAAGTTAAAAAATATCACAATAGACAACAATACCTTGTAAGTATTTTTACCATTAACAAAGTAAATAATTTTTTTTTTTTAATTTTATACAATTCTTTGAATATTTAATAAATTTAATTTTGCCGAAATCGTTTTCTCATTATATTTAAATCTTGTTTTCATTTTATCCCACTTTTATCCTCATTCTATCTAAATCCCAATTTTCACCACATTCAAACTTTATCCTCACTACATTCTAACTTTATTCGTACTTAATCCCACATTTTACGTAATTTGTTCGAATTCAAAGTATAAATACTTTAAACATACTTCATATCCAGTTCAACATTTCAGAAAAAAAGTTAACGCTTAAAAAGTTTCCACAGCCAAAACTTATTAAAAAAACATCTGCTCACATATAATTAAGTAGACGTATTTTTGTTTGCTCTACACTATGATATTTTATTTGACTATATGTTTGCCATAAGAACCCTAGATATCTTTGTTAAAGTAAAATTTCAGTTACCACAAGAAATATTGAAAAAATTGGTACTCATACGCAAAACAAACACTGCTATGACAAAATAACACTGTATTTGAATTTTATGCTCTCGAGTACTACCTTCGTAAAAAGTTTCTTTTTTCAACTGAAAACTGAATTTTTTAATAATTGAGATTTTGGATGAGGCATGGCAAGACAAAATTCACAGGAAATTATTATTAGGCAAAAATTCCTAAAATGAATTAGGTGAAGTCTTTTGAACTGTAGCATTTCTTTGGTATGTTTTTGAGTGTTATAAATAGTCGCAATCTATTGAAACAAAGTTTTCAAATCCGAATTGAACTCGCTTTTGTTGAATTAATGGAATATGTTTAGTATAATCCTTGGTTTATATATAATTAATGCTCTGGTTTAATATTGTCTCATAATTCTACATCTAGCAACTGAAAAGAGAATTTGGTGCATTGAGGTAAAACTATCGTACTCGAGGTCGATAACCTTCATTAATTGGATCAAAACTCATATTATTTAAATCCCAAAGGCCGCTGTTCAAGCAATTTTATTTGTTTTAGATTACTGAAAACTTCGTAGCGTCGTCAGTATCTAAACAACTTTTTCATTATCATAACCTCTAAAACAAAGGCGGTTTTATTGAATTAGAAAGTATTTGTTTGATTTTTCAAACCCAATCTTTTGAATATTTTTTTTTCATATAGAAAAGGCTAATATCTCGCATGGATTCTAATTTAAAATTACATTTGTATGTGAAATCTTCCAATAAAAAAAAATAATAGCATGTAAAGCAGCCGAAAACTCATATTGTCTATTAATTGTATCTTGAATACTTTTCAATAGCTTCATTAACTCTTCAAATGCTTGAATGTTCCTCAAAATTGCTCAACTAAATTTTCTTATAGTAACTTGTGTCTCATGTAAAACAAGTATAGCCTTTTTTTTTTTTTTAGCCTTCAATTTAATCAATTTGTTAATTTGATATTAAAGCGAAAAATAAAAATGCTAGCAACTGCATGTATATACAGTATATATAAAAAATTATTTTGATTGATTAATAATGGATTTTTTTTTTTTTTTAGCATTTTAAACATAACAAATGCAATAATAGGAGAAAGGGGCCTTGTGCACATAATTTCAGGATTTCATGTTCTACATTACAATATTACAATACAATTACCAATCAAATCATTTGTTGAAATGAGAATATTCGCCATTATGTAAACCAGCAGTAGTGAAATACAGAAATAATACCTTCCAGTTGACTGAATGTCATGTCTTAAATTCAACATTCCAAGAGATAAAAAGCAATATCATACCACTCAAAAGTTTTTATCTCAAAACAAAAGAAAAAGGCAAGAATTTAGTAGAGATATGAAAGTTTACTGATAATATATTTTAATTTTATTTAAACGTATCAACACTCCAAAAAAAAAAACTTTAGGTCTGGAAGTAGTATTACTCATGATGAGGTTTTGCATATTCATTAATCAATAAAAAGTTTATTTAGATTCATTATAATAAGGATAGTCAATATAGCCAACACCATCATGAGTGTAAAAAGTATTTCTATCATACTTGTTTAATTCCCAACCATTGCGAAGTCTTTCAACAAGATCAGGATTAGCAATAAAAGCACGACCGAAAGCAACTAAATCACCAGTTTTTTCAGCAATATCAATTGCATGATTACGAGCAGTTGAGAAACCACTAGCAACAATGAATGGTCCCTTCCAGATAGCACGATAAGGACTAAGGGTATCAGCTGTGTTTACATGATTTTCAACAAACATGTTTCCACGACTTTCAATGAAATGAATATAAGACAAAGTAGGGAATCTGGCTTGGATTTCACTAGTCAAATAACTCCAAGTTTCAACGGTAGTCTCATCACCCATGTCTTGGAATTGACCACCAGGAGAGAAACGAATAGCAGCACGCTCAGGACCAACAGCCTCAACAACAGCCTCCAAAACTTCAAGTGCAAAACGAGTACGATTAGCGATGTTGCCGCCGTAAATATCAGTACGTTTGTTACTGTTTGTGTTGATAAATTGATCAAGAAGATAACCATTGGCAGAGTGAATTTCGACACCATCGAAACCAGCTTCAATGGCATTCAGAGCAGCTTGACGATAGTCTTGAACTATAGCTTTAATCTCATCGATGGTAAGAGCATGAGGTTTATCATAAGGACCAGCCATCAACATATGGTTACCGCTAATAGTAATTTCTGATGCAGATACAACTTGTTCATTGTTAGGATTTAAACGATTAGCACCAGCACGACCGATATGCCAAAGTTGCATAAAAATGGTAGCCTTCTTTTCATGAACTGCAGCTGTTACCTTCTTCCAAGCTTCAATTTGTTCTTTAGTATAAATTCCGGGAGCTTGCTTATATCCGCCAGCAAGACGAGTAATAAAAGTTGCTTCTGTAATTAAGAGGCCACCTTCTGTAGATCTCTGCTTATAATGTTCAGCCATTATATCTGTTGGTACAGCTTCTAAAGTCGATCTGAATCTAAATAGAAATGATTTGTTAGTGACGAGGATGGCTTTAACAAAATTTTAGTAATTGACATACCTGGTAAGTGGTGCCATTACCACACGGTGGTTGAGGTTGTGATTACCGAGTTTGATAGGAGAGAAAATAGCTTTGTTGCTGCTCATTGAAAATCGATTAAATAAAAAGAATTATACGAGAAATATTTGACAGATTTGAAGCTTATTTATATACATGTACAACTTTAATCCCATTAAGCTGAAGATCAAAATCGAAAAGATTTTCTGCTCTCCGGCATCTATGATTACTAAGTTAATCGTTAATACTATTAAACACATGTTTCGGATGGGTCTATTTTAAACAGAAGCATGGTATGTATACCCATTTTATCTATATAAAAATTATTACTTTTACTTGTATGTTGTATAGCTAAATCGATACAAACTTTTGTACATTTTTGTCCCAATACCAGAGTACCCAACATTTGTACTTTTTTTTAAAAAAAAATTACTCCAGGCACTAATAGATGTGGCCATTCAATTGGCTTGGTCTCCCAAAATGATGCAAACAGACTAAACAATTCCCCAAAAGCCAATTTTTGAGTTACTGCAATATTACTACTTGTCAGAGACATCACTCTCGTATTGCCACGTTTAGGTTAGTAATAAGTCCCATATTTACAGCATAGATTTCGTGATTTTTTTTTTTTTTAAATGATTTTTATTTGTTGCACGTATACCTGCAGCGGTAGCTAAAAGTAAAGCGGTACTCAACAAGGATTGTTAAAGCAAAATATATAAGCGAAGGAGATAAAGGAAGATTAGTCTAAATAAATGTAAGAAGGGAAACGTAGGAAAAGAAAAGGAATATAATACAGAATAAGCTATTGAAAATCAGAGAGGTGATTTCGTGATTGGCATTATTATCAGTCTATCAAACATGGCTGAATAATCTGAAATTCAAAATGCGAAAACCATTTGAATAACACAACTTTTAAGCATTTTCTTACAAATTTACGTCTAAGTGATTAAATTTTTTTATATAATACCACGTAAATCTAGAACATATTATTTTAATATTTCTGTCATTGTCTTTATAACCTTTATCACTAAATTACAAGAGTTTTATTTACCTGTTCATTTAAACTTTCACTCTAAATTTGGACATTTATAAGTTGTGTCAAATCAAAAATGCTGTTAAGTATTATATACCGTATAACCTATAACTTCAGGTATAATGGTAAAAAAGCTGACGGTGGATCTATTTTTAACTATATTCAATTATATCTAAAATTCAAATTTCATCAAACTAGTACAGTTGATAGCTATTAGAATTATAAAGGTTCATCAGAATTACCGACCGTAACAAATTTTATATTGCTGTTGTATAACAGCATCGATCACTATACTACTGTAAAAAAAATAAAAACTATCCTGCAGAATACGTTCTCTACTATCATACTTTTTCTATCGGTATCTGTAGTCGTAGACCATCTAATGAATCGCCTGTTTATATCATAAAACAAGGGCTAAATTTGTTTTGATATTTTTTCACATATACAGCAGTTAAACTAAAATACATGAGAATCAAATAGAACAAGTAAGGGCTGTTCTGAAAGCATGTTTGACAACCCCACTTGTCAAAATCAAATTAGAAGGCGGTTCTGGATTAAGTAAATCTAGAACCCAACAACTCAACAAAAATATTCATAATTACAGAATAACTGACAGTTGATAGAACAACTGCTGCCAAATAATATAGATAACCAAATGGTATAAATAAAGAAGTAGAAATAACATTTTCTTGTAAATTATCCATAATTTAATAAAAAAAAATTTAAACAGTATCTCTTTTAAATTTTTTTTTTTTTTTTTTTTTTTTTTTTTTTGGCGAATATTCAGGTTTCTCTTGCCATACTGGCATGTTTGATGAGACAATCATTATAATAGCTCGAGTATAATCTTACAGTAGAGCATACATTCTACTTTACATTCCTCTATCGCATCTGAAAAGAATAGTAATAAGCTTACTGACAACAATATACACATTGACCACATTAATATAAATAGCAGTTATGGATTCTCTCTCTCCCTATAAAACGCTTACGCGTCCTATTTAAATAATATTCAGCTCTTCTTAATAAAGAATGTACTTTGCAAGTCATCGACTTAATAGCCTTTTTTCAATAATAAAGCTGAATACAACAGTAAGACCATATTTAAACTTTTCTTTAAACTCACCTTTCTTTTAGGGACGATACCCATTTGACACTCCATGACACTATCTCTGACGCAAGATTCAAGGTTGATATGAGACTTGTTAACGATAAAATTAAGCAATGTCATAGCATTGAAAATGATGTTTCTATCATGGAGGCAACTGAAGAATACGCTGGTGATGCTAAGTTTGTTTCTGATCGCTGTAAATTATCAATAGAGAACAAAACCATCACAGATAGATTTTTATTAGATAGTGTAAAAACCACTTCTATTGATTCTTTACAAATCTGTGGTCTTGAAGAACGTGGATTGTATGCTTCAACTGAGCTAAAACATTACAAAGTTGATAATGCAATCAAAAACATCAAGAAGTATATAGATTTAGTAGTAGATCTTTTATGCTTCAGAGATGAATGCATATTTACAAGCAACAAATATGAGAAACATTTGATTAGAGAAAAAAGTAAAAAAAAAAAATTCAGGCGAGATCAATTGATGATCTCCAAGACGATGAATTAACAATAAAGCAAGAATCTATTCCAAACACCTTTACAAAGACGAGTAATTTTATTTTAATAACCCTTTAAAATATCAATTGGCTGCTTTTCTTTACTTTTACCATAATTATGCCTTATAGCACGCGATCGTATATTTTTTACTTCTTATATTCAAAGCATTAATCGTCTTCTAGCCGTGTTTGCAGCAACATTCGAAATATTCCTCTTACTATTCATTGTTAGTACTGTTGTTTGAGTGTAGTGAGTAGTAATTCAGTAGTTTTAAGAAATCAAGCTGTTCTTACTGACGCCATTTAAAGGCAGGAGCACACGCATGAATCTGAGGTTAACATTTTGATGACTACGATTTTGGTTCCTAAAATGAGAAGATTGTAAGAGTTCATTATAGTTCAATTGAGATACAATAAATTTCTTTTGTAAACCTTTTCAGAGTCATTATTAGACATTTTTTCAAAAGACAAATGTAAAGTTAAATAAATACGCATATTTCTCAAGACCAATCTTCTTGATGGGATTTTGAAAAAGACAAATAATAAGGCACAAACAATGGTTTATATTCTCTACTAAAAATGCAGCATGATGAATATTACAGTCATTCATGACGATATAAAATTCACTCTACTATGTTTATCAAGCACATCCATGACAACTTGCACGAATTTAACAATTTGATAGGATGCTGTATCCTTCTGCAAAGATTTTTTCTTTGTTTCAATGTCGTCCTTTCTCTTGCTTGATTTAAATTGAGGAAACTCTCTTTTCAAGTTTTTCAATATCGCATCATTAAAGGGTTCAATCTTGGAGAAACTGATAGTACCAAAGGAAGGGATACAGCCGATAATCCTAGCGCTGACTCACCAACTCCTTCAACAAGCTCTATCTTACATTATTTGAGCATTAAAACCTATTCTATTGATAAAAGTACATTTTTTTCTTTTTCTTTTCTGAAAGGTAATACCTATTTTTTTTTTTTTTCCATTTGCTGACAATATCATGTCAAAGACCAAGTGTCCGTTCTGACCCTCTCTCAATATTATATTTGAGCACTTGCTTCAAAGTAAAAAAAACATTGCTCTGTTAAATACTTCTGTAAATCTCTTGAAAAGTGTCTAATAATGACTCTGAAAAGTTTTGCAAAAGAAATTTATTGTGTCTCAATTGAATTGCGACGAACTCTTACAATCACCTCTCTATAGTTTAGCAGCCTAGCTCTGAGCGAAAGTAACGGTGCCTGATACTAAGAGGCAGCTCAGTATAGCATTGAAAGGCGGGAGACTGTTGATTCATGTGGGCAAGGTAAGAGATCAATGTGCTAAATGTGGTTTTGGCTTTGAACGCAAAATCAAAACGAAGAGGAGCGTCCTCAAAGTCAAAAAGATAAAAAAAGTGTTATATGCTGCTTAATAACGTCTTTATTAATCATTGTAAAATAAAAAAAGGTAACAGGTAAGGTAAAAGGTGAAAGGGAATTAAGAAGATGAAGATCAAGTTACGATGGCTTTGGCTGCGACAGAGGATGCAGTAATTCGTCGATTAGGATCTACAATTTCTGGATCATGGCTGGGTATGGAAGAAGGAAGGATGAGCATACACGGCAAGCAGCAGCCACTACAGCAGAGCATGATACCCTTTTAATAACACAAACGTATTCAGTCATTAGTTCACAAATACATAGAGTGGGTTTGTTATAGAAGAACCTTACCATAATAATAAAAATAGGAATAAGGATGACGATAAGCCTGATTTGGACTATGCCTTTTAATCTGGCGATGATAAGCCCGAGTACGGTGTAGAATAAGGTTGCCAAGAGACAATATAAAATAGTGGCAGCAAAGACCAATGATTTTGCTTGCTGAGCTAATTCTTGATTTCCCATCTTTGCAAAGTGCCTATACTGCCCCCATAGCTTCAAGAAGTAAAATAAGCCCAAAAGGTAGGTGGGTATGAAGGCAGTGACCCAGTTCTTGTGATATAGCACGATGCAAGTCAACTGGATCAGTATGACCAACCTTGTTACCCATCCTGACTTTCCATTAAACAGGCTGTGAGTGACTTCGAAGCCATAATAAGGCGCAAGTATGCACGGCAAATAGACAGGGTAACCATCCAGATAGAGAACAATCAGTACTTGAAATAGTATGATCAAGACACATTCTACAAGAGGTAGACATCTGTCTATGATGCTCTTCTTGTATCGTCCCTCATTCAACAGCAGTTCTCCTTCATCTTCCTCTTCGCCATCCTCATCTTCGTGAGCATGATCGGAATGCTTATTCATAGTATTGCTATTTCTGAAATAATGCAGGGCCATCCATAATACAAGACCATCAATAATCCACAAAGGTATAAACACAGCGCCCCATGGCCAACGGACTGAACTATCAACCTTTAGACAGATAAAGACGAACCAAAATATGATGCAAACAAAAACAAGGGATAGGATGCAGAAAAACGTCAATATGACAGCCTCTACTTCTGGATCTAAAAGTATAGCACCTGGTCCCATCGTATCCATCATGTTCACACCGGCCATGCCGTATCGGTCGTATATGCGTCGCTTTTTGGAATCCGACAAGATCTACACATGGTTTATGAGTATGTGTTGAGCTGCTAGGAGCAGTCGTTTACATTATAAGCTTGATTGACATTTCGAAACTATTAGTTAACATTAGGTAAAATGTAATAAAATAAATATATAATCGCATTACTTGTTCTTCACATTGTGGATTCTTGTCTGGATGATAACGTAAAGCTAGCCTTCGATAACTTTTCTTGATCTCTTCCAATGTTGCATCTTTTCCAACATTCAAAACTGCATAGGCATTCATAACAAATTCGCTTTCGTGTATTTAATAAAAATTGAAGTCAAAATTGTGTACTTTTTATTTCTCAATATTTTGTAAAGTATCTATGTCAGCTGAAAACGTATCAACTAAAGAACGCAGCCCTTATTAGCCTCGCGAAGAAAGAAAGTACTGAGATATTTTTTACCTTAGAAAAGCAGAACATTCATATGACGACATTGTAAACATTGTCGAAATGCCAAAGTCAACAATACAAAGCACTGTTGATAGAATAAAGGAAGCTGGATCGTCTCTACTAACAAAGCCACAGGACCTATAAAATCATTGAGAGATCACAGAAACTGCTTACGAGGACTATAGAAGATAATCCATTCGTAACATACGACTGCCTGAAATTAGAACTGCTAATGTAGACGTAGAGGTCTGTAGACAGACCGTTATCAGCAGTTTGAAGGGGATGGGTTATGGTTCTTACTTTGCTGCTCAAAAGCCATCATTGACAGAAGAACACATGAAGAAAATGTTTCGCCAGGCCCAAGAACCTGTCAACTGGACGGATGAACAGTGGTCTGGCGTCATTTGGAGCGATGAATCTCAGTTCACCGTTACCGGTAACGATGGTGGCGCCAGAGTTATCAGAAGGGTTGGTGAACGATATGACGCTAAGCATATTATACCAACGAAGAAGTATGGAGGCGGTGGAGTGATGATTTGGAGCTGCTCTCATGCCAATAGTTTTGGCTCTTTGGTCTTGGTTGACGGCACAGTTGATCAAGACAAATATATAAATATTTTAACTCAAAGTTTCCATCCCTGGTTCGCGCAACTCTGCCAGCAAGAGGGAAGAGACTTTATATTCCAAGAGGATGGAGCTAGCTGCCACAACTGGTGGTTATGCGCGATGGTGGAAGGAAACCCACCAGATCAGGGGCTTTAAGTACTGGCCCGCATAAAGCCTTGATTTGAATCCAATAGAGCATGTTTGTGCTGCTTTTGGTAATCTTATCAAGGAAAAAAGAAGTGAGATAAGAAACACCGAAGAGTTGAGTGTGGTGTTAAGAGAAGAATAGGAGAAAATAAGCCCTGGGTTAGCAATATGCTTGGTCGGAAGCATGAAGGCTCGATGCGAGGCGGTAATTACCGCAAAATGGGAGTCGACAAAGTATTGATTTTTCTTTTTATTTTATATTCTTTCAATAAACATGTCAAAGTTTATTTTTTTATAAATATGGAGTCTTTAAACACTGAACAGGAAGAGCAATGGCTTTCCAAACATTTGATGTATAATTTGTGAAAGATTAGCTTACATTTTCGTACGAATAACCATTATGTATGACTGTAGAATATAAAATTACGGTTCACTTGTATTAATAAAACCTCTTTTGGTTTAGCAAATATGCATGGAGCTGAAAACTCAGGTAACAAGAAGTTGAAGAAAATCATGAAGGCTGAGTAAAATAAGATACATTTTGGGTTCAACAAACAATTTTTTAAAGAAAAATACATGGATTAATCCACATGTAGGAGAGTTTTCTGACAACGGAGATGAACAATAAATACCGTGTTCTTTTTTTTTTTTTTTTTTTTTTTTTTTTTTTTTTTTTGCTCTATCTCTATATAACATATATCATCATACATATCTAAATTCCTATGCTTCCAGCTCTATTTCTCCAACATTTTGCATAGCATATTATATTGCATAGAGGGGGAAAAAGGAAGAGGTTAGTTAAGCTATGTCTATCAGTGACGATGTTTGAAATATATTTGTTGCATAAATTTATGGGCGCTTATTTTCATTATTCTGGTTTGGCTTGGAAAATTATTTCTTTATAGTAATATTTGTCTTTAGTTGTTCATTCTTTACCAGATCATATGCCGGTTCAAAGCTGAGAGGGGAATGGGAGGCGGTCATGATTTATAGCGGCTATATAAAAGCGTTGACTCTCTTGTACTTTCTAAGGTGTTTACTGACTACACATGATCTCGTGTATGAGATGGCTATTTTGCTATCTATCTTTTTGTCTCTTGCCCTTGGTGCTTGTTAAACAGATCGTTTATGAAGTGAAATTGGATGAGTCCTTATGTTATCCTTTATTTTAAACACAATTCTACCTTTTGACTACTTGGTTAGAAATAGAGGACTTCTAAACCCTTTGTACTTTAATTATCATACATATAAAAATGGTAAATAATGCAAGTCTTTACCAGCACAAATACGCGCATCACATTCGACAAGGTATAGTGAATCAACTTGCGTCAATAGAAAAAGTATAAGTTGTCAACAGTTAGAATGATGGAAATCTCTTTTATAAAATATCATAACATTTACTAAAGTATAGAGAGTACAAAGAACATTTTAAGCTGAATGACAAAATAAGCAAAAGTAATGAAGAAACTGTGTGCATCTTTGTTCTTTAATTTATGTAAGGCATGTATGCAATGCTGTAGATGATACATCACCTGGTCAGATATGCTATTGCTAAATTAAGATACTCATCTAGTTTGCAACTTATGCAGGCTGACTATGTGCTCAATGTACCCATTATGCATGAAGAACCTTTACTTGTAAACCCACACAATGACCCAACCTTCATGCATGCACATAATCACACTGTTATTCCGATGCAGTAAGAAACGTTTATAGGGATGAAACACAACATACTTGGCGCATCATTTGATGATGAAGAGTAAAAACGGTTGACGATTGTATATCGATAGCAAATATACACCATTGCGCTTTACAAGATAATGATATCTTATGCATGTAATATATTGACATCAAAGAGCATTCTAAAAGTGCGCTCAGCAGCAATATATCAAGAAAAAATTTTAAAATATTTATGTATAACAAAGACAACAACGCTCCACGTAATGAAAGAAGTGCTTCGAAATGTGAGCAATGATTGCTGGTATCGGTGTTGTTTTGATATATATAGTTGTGATAGTTGACTTGCTTTACGTACTATAAAATTGCGTGAAAGGTAAAAGAATGAATAAGCAGAAAAAGCGAGGAAAGCTTTTTTTTTAACTTGTATTGGATAAAGAAAATATCAGCAAAATAGCTGATATTACTTGCCTTGCCTTTTCCCATTGCCATTAACATTCTTCTTTTGTTGATAAATCAAACAGTAAATGAGGCTTATGTTTATTTTATTTTATTTTATTTTTTTTAAAAAGAAAAAAATAGGAAATTTCATTTTTGACTCACTACTAAATAGCATGTCGTTATACCAGAGACAAGATATTATTATTGCGTTTACTTGAGCCTATGCATGTATATATAATATGTATTAGTGAAAAAAACTCAATTAATCAAATGCATAAACTTACAGCTGTCTAATACTCAAAAAAGTGGAGAATAACAATAAAATTCTTGTTTTATATAAATGAAGATGATTTATATTTACCTTGCTTTCAATTGCACAAAAGCAAGTGCAACTTGTCCATTAAGCTAGTAAATCAAGAGTATTTTTTAAAAATGACTTATATAATTATTAGTGACTTGTAAAAGGATTCTTAAGGAGTAATAATAGTCATAGATATAGCCATTGCGTCCTACAAGCATAGAGTAAAACGCTACTTTTGCGAGCATAATATCTGAGCTAGTGCAGGTATAAAAGTAATATTTTTGTAAGGAAATAAAGATACATTAGCATGCTGCTTTTATATCAAAAGTATAGATGAATAGCACTATGGAATTTTTATATTTAATAAATTAACGATGCTAATGAGGATAACTACTTGCTGAACAATAAAGTGGCACACTCTTTATAAAAAAAAAAAGATCAGCCTGTACTTTTATTAAATGACATAAAATGTGACATGTCTTTTAGAAACCTGACACTGCAGTCAAAATTAAGAAGCACAAATCCGTTTAAAGGAGTTGTTTTTATTTAAATGCTTCAGCATTGCTATCAGAATGTATTTAATCTATTATCTTTGGATCGGACGACCTGTAACTTATTTATACAATAGAAAACATATGAAGGTATGTATTAAAGCTGTATGTTTCAAGTGAGATTATTAAGTTCAAGCTTATAATAGAAAGGGCTTATTACTGAATGATTATGTTGTCTTCTCCCTTTTTTAAACTATATCTAATTCTTGCTTCTTTGATGCGGTCGCGCCCGAGCCTAAGAAATGACATGTGCAGCTGCTATATCTATGGTTAATCATAATTGATAATAGATCATGCAAGGTTGTATATATGTATTTACTCAATATAAAGTAAAACAAACAAGTGACAATCATATTTCCATTCCAAAACTTTATTTTTGCAGATTTTCTACCATTTTACTGACTGGGAACAAATGAATAAATGATGAATGACTTGACACATTTATACATAAATAGAGCAATGATAAATATTATTGAATAGGGATACATACATTATAGATAAATGTCTGACCATATTAATTAAGCCTTTGTTGTCCACGTAACATGATGGTTACTTTGCATAGTTATGCACCATAGAAAGAGGAAAGATATAAAATATGCCTAAATACCATCAGCTCGGTAGCATTCTAGAGCTATTTCTGGATGTTGAAAGCATGGTCAGCTCCGAGCCTCATTTATTGTTGCATAACACTATTTGAGGTATCACAATTTTCAACATTTTGGCTGTAAAAACAGTCTTATTTTGGCAAGATTATTTCATGGTTCCCATGGAAACAAATTACCAAAAATCTACGACATCATCAACATGTCATTTCCGTTTTAATTTGAAAATGTGTTGTAAAAATTAAAAACCTCTTTGTAATTAAATGGTCTTTCAGAACAGCTGTGTAGATGCAATGATGTGCAACAAGAATAGGCGTCATTTCAATGCCAGATATAGGACTGCTTTCAGTTCAGGGCATAATTTCAACATTTCAGCAAATAATTTCCAAAGATGGATAATGCGTAATACAATACTAAAGGAAAATAAAGCTTCTTGGTTATCAAATTTAAGTTTGTTTTATCTTATCTTTTCTTTCTTCTTACTTATCTTTTTCTCTTTTTCTCTTTTTTTTATGAATAAAGTACTTGATAAAGAAGAGTGTCGTAACTGTCAAAAGACGATGATACGATGTTACAACTGTGATGTGACGACGACTCCACTTTGGAGAAGAGACGATGACGGAAACACCATTTGTAATGCCTGTGGACTTTATTACAAGCTACATAATGTACATCGTCCACTTTCTTTAAAGAGAAATGTTATTCACAGGCGAAAACGTATACAGATGTTACAGCATAGAAAGATACCAGAGGAACAAATGCATGTGTTTCATTCCCAGCAAACAAGACTTGAACCAAAACATGCGATACCTAGTGAGGATACAAATCCTTGTAAACTGTCTCCCATACAACAAAATAAAGATATGCCTCATTCATTACCTCATCTTCATACACTTATCAGCACTCTAGTTAAATCAGAAATACAGCAAGAACAACATGAGAATCCATCGATTTCGCCACTTACAAGCATGCTCCTGCTTGAACCTAATCGTTTCCGTCAAATATTAACCAACAGACGTGATGAACTCCAAACAGAGATCAACAGTATCAATCAACTTTTATCACAATCCACACTATTGGATACAGTTCAAAATAACAATGTAATCACGTCATCTACGAGGGAGCAAAAACGATCGTCTTCTCAAAGCACAGGCTTATTTGATTCTTTATTGCATGCTATAGAGTTAAGTAATCATCAACCAGATATATTTTTATCACACAAGGGAAATACTATCAATAAAGACGAAAGGAACATAATGTCATAACACAACGTTATCTATTTTCCCACCTCCATTTTTTATGTGAGCTTGCATAAATTACATCTTGGTAGTGCAGTAAAAATAAAGAGATCTTTCAGAGTAATCTTACTGAAAGATGTGTCTCTTTTTTTTGAACACATTTGATTTATTGACAAAGATTCTATCTTCTCTTTTGTATATGTATATATGTGTCTATCTTTGTGAGAAAGTAAGATTTATTGTTTTCTGTATCTAAACTGGTATGTCAAGCTATGAGAGACTTCTATTGACTGAACGACGTAATTGACCATCTGATGTATTTGCTGTACTATCACCCTTTCCACTTGATGTTACTGAGTTATCCTTTGTGTATTCTTTCAATCGATTAAGCGTATAATTTTTGGAAAATAAATAAGCACCAAGGGCAACTGCATTAAAACTGTTAATAAAGGGAACTTATTATGTTCATTATTTTACCAGCAGATAATGCAACCCTAATAAATAAATGAGTAAAGTGAATACAAGCACACAACAATAAAATGGCCTTTTTACCATCCTTTCATTATAGATTTGGGTGTGTTCTTCATTTTGGGAATTAAGTAAAAAAAGAGAGAAAGAAAGAAAAGGTGAGCTGACTTTTTTTTTTTTTTTTTTTTTAAAAAAAAAAAAAAAAGAAAGTAGGGCCACTAAGCCATTGTTTGTTATGCATATACAATGACAACTAATGATAACATTTTACTTTATGCAAGTCTTTGGGCCATCAAGATCTTATGCATCATTACCTTATTTTTGTACATACATCTTCCTTTCTTTCCATTTATTTTTTCAATTGTTTTAGTGACTTTCCCCCCTTTGTCTTTGTTTTAATCATGAAGCAGTGTTTAAGCAAGACTAAATAAGGATTACTTTTTTGTTCATAAAACTCTTTTGATGATTACAGTAGAATCCTAATTTAGGAATCAAACATTGTCGTCTCTTTTTTTTTTCCCTTCTTAAAGTCTAAATCCGTAAGTGACCTGTTTCCTTTGATAAAATCAACATAATTTATACATATTTTAAAGAATACATCTCAAAGTCATCATCTTTCTCTCTTCTTCTCTCTCTTTGTCTTTCTCTCTCTTCTTCTCTCTTCCTTTCTTTTTTTTTTTTTTTTTTTTGTTTTTTTTTGCTGAACTGAATAATGACATGTGATACAAATATTTCTTCTTCCGAACTAACTTATCTTTCTCTTTTTTTAATTTTTTTGTACTTTCCTTAGCTTCATCATGAACGACGGACGTTCTCCTTCTTTAATCTCTTTAGGAATAAACACACAGACAATATTCAGTGGAAGTTCAGTATCCTCTAATTCACCTTTAAATTCGCCTTTATTATCCCCAGCAGGCTCACCATTTCCAATGGATCCTTCTTGGGATCAACTACAAAGCCAATTCAGTCAACAAATGTCACTTCA
This sequence comes from Rhizopus sp. PT2906, assembly GCA_025529335.1. Taxonomy (NCBI): domain Eukaryota; kingdom Fungi; phylum Mucoromycota; class Mucoromycetes; order Mucorales; family Rhizopodaceae; genus Rhizopus; species Rhizopus sp. PT2906. The sequence continues at coordinate 28,175 of JAMYHX010000179.1, forward strand.
TCCACCTCCACCTCCACTCTCAACTACTGTACCTATTACAAATAAATCTGGAAGTAATAATACATTTGTACATAAACTATACAAGTAAACAAATTTATATATTGTATATACACACTTTATTAAGTATATTATTATTCATTGTAGCATGGTTGTCGATAAACAATATCAACATTTGATCGCTTGGACATATACGGGCACTTCATTTATTGTCTGTAATATCACTGAATTTTCAAGAGAAGTACTACCAAAACACTTTAAACATAACAATTTCAGTAGTTTTGTTCGGCAACTCAACATGTAAGAACCCTTTTTATATAGAAAAGAGTGAATGATTAATACTTTATATAGGTATGGGTTTCATAAAGTAAATAAATCACCTAGAGGACATCGTACATTAGCCGAAAATCAAATTTGGGAGTTTTCTCATGCGAAATTTATCAGAAATAGACCAGACTTGTTAGATGAAATCAAACGAAAGGCATTAGAAACGGATTCTAATAAAAAGGATCCCGGTGATATCAACTCTCATATGGCATTAATGCAAATGTCTCAGTCAGACATGATGCAACAAATATCCCAGTTACAAGATGGGTTAAATCAAGTTATTCATGAACTAGAAGAAACTAAAAAGAAGCAAAACTTGCAGCAACAAGTTATGAAGGATATCATGGATGTGATGACAAGACAATATGGAACTACATGTAATTCTCTTTCTCTTTGTTTATCAAGGCACACATTCATTAACCCTGCCTTTTTCTAGTTAATCTACCGTTGGATGGATCATCGGTCGAACTAAAACAAGACCCCGAAAGACCACCTCCGCCCATTTATATAACAACACCTGAACAACAAGATCAGAATCTATATTTAAATATAAATCAACATAGATTGTCTATTCAAAGATCACCTTCTCCAAGTCCAACCTTTACATCTTCCATACAGTCACCTTTACCTCCTAGTCCATGCACACCCCATTTCCTTAGTGATGACGAAGCCAATTCTATCTATTCTCCTCGAAGTCCATTATCTTATAATGCTCACTTGATAGAACAACCACAACCACAACAACAACAACAACAGCAACAACAGCAACAGCAACAACTACATCAACAACAGCAACAACAATTACAACAATTACAGCAGTTACATCACAGACAGGAATTGGAACAACTACAGCTACAACAGCAACAACAACAACAATCTTATCATACATTTAATACTTGAATAAATTGTTGTTTAATATACAGTCAAGGGAACAAAATGTCTGTATCAGAGTGATAGACAGCTACTGCTGTACTCATCCTTAGCTATGCTCAAGCATCAATTCAGATAATGACAAAAAGAAAGACATGGTATTCACATTCCACATAATGATACTCCCTCTTCTTCTTCTTTTTCTCTTTGGCTACAAATAAAAAGAAACATGATCCTCTCTACAACAACAACAACAATCTTAAAAAGTGCTTAAACTTGAGAAATAATATGAGTATTCCTAAAAATCAATATAAAATATCCATCTATAAGCTGCTAATAATTGAGAAAGAAAGAGACCATTGATATAAATGGTGTTTCCTGTGACTTACAGGTGTCTTTCTTTTTTTTCTTTATTAAAAAAAAAAAATAAAAAGGTATGTAAAAATACACAAAAGTAAGACTCAATCCAACCACTTTGATCATTAGCTCAACATAAATGCTTCCATTGTCACTCTTACACACAGCTGCTGGACATCCCATGCTGGTTGAATTAAAAAGCGGTGAAACATTCAACGGACACTTGGTCAATTGCGACAATTGGATGAATCTGACATTACGTGAAGTAATTCAAACATCACCTGAAGGAGACAAATTTTGGAGACTACCTGAATGTTACATTAGAGGCAATACCATCAAGTACTTGAACGTGCCAGAAGAAATTGTGGATATGGTAAAAGAAGAGGAAGGAAGACAGAGACAACTTGCTGCACGTAACCGTGGACGAGGCGGACAGAATAATAATCGTGGACGTGGTAACAATCGTAACCAAAATCGTACAGGAGGACGAGGTGGCTCAAACGTTGCTAAATAAAAAAAAAAGAGAGAGAGAAAACAAGTGTTATGAATGCATTATGAGCACTGTAGAATAAATTTATTCATGATATACGTGTGTGAAAAGATATTACATTATTATTATTATTAGTATATATATGTAGATAGATTAACATTCGCCTTCAGGGCAAGAAAAGGTGACGACGGAACCCTTTACATTAGCAATCTTGAAAACGGCCTGAAGGATAGCAGAGATACCTTGACCAGCAATCATACCAGCAGCAACGCTGTACATGAGGTTATCGTAGGCAGTGCTTCTGAGACGCTTCCAGATTTTACCAGAAATCCAGCCAATGAGCATAGCGATAGGCACCTCAGGAGAAGTATTGACCATGGCAATGCCAACTGCACTGACTGAGGGATAGAATCTGTGGTACTTTTGAGGTACAAAGAAATGACGAACTAAGGGAAAGACAACACCAGCAATAGCACAAACAATAGTAGTGATCATTGAGTTTCGACTGAGAGGTTCAGTTGCACCTGTGAGGAGTTTGGCGACATTGGCCCATGCCTTGACAGCGACGAGACCAAATTCACACTTGTCATCGAGGTTTTGAGAAATGATGCAAGGATAAGCATCTGCAAAGAGAATAAAGAGACCAACGCCAATGGCAATGGCAAAGAAGGAAGCGACAAACTGAGCCCAGAACTGAGAACGAGGAGAAGCGCCGACGAGTTGACCCGTCTTTAGGTCACCGACCATATCTACAGCCTGAGAGGCAGCCGAAGCAGAGATGTTGCCTGCCATCAAGTTGTTCTTCATCATCGCCTTGAGACTGTCGGCTGGCATCTTGGCAAACACAAGCTGAGACATCTTACCGATGGATCCTACAGGATTGATATCTGTTTCACCTGAGGCCTGAATACCCACAAAAGAGAACAAGAAACCGAGAATGATGGCAATAATGGATTGATACACAGGCATACCAAAGTATCGACCCATAATAGCACACGTAAAGATGACGGAGACCAGCGTGCCAGAGACCCACCAGGAGGCAGGGATCAGTTCTTCAGGCTTGTAGATTTCGTTTGTATCAGCCACGCCTTTGTACTTGTTTACCTCTCCTTCTGTCAGTTGGGCTTTAAGGACCACACGACGGAAATAATGGACACCGCGCATGACGGCAGATCGTATTTCAAGAACGCCACCCTTAATACCACGCCAGAGTGACTGGTAATGGATAAGGAGTTCGGTGAAGGCTGTGATGGTCATTAGAGCAATACCAGGCCACAAAAAGAATCGGTTGGTCGTGTCACCCTTGGCGTTAAATCCCATAGGCGCAACAAACTCTCCTGTGCCAACTAAACAGGGACCAATAATACCGTACACAAAGAGAGTGCCAAAGAAGAAAGAGAGCACGGTAGAGCCAGGTGTCATGAGACCAGCACCAAAGAAGGGAAAGTCCCACTTGAAGTTCCATCCCCAGTCAACATCGGCACTCATTAGAGGAGTGTAGTTTGCAGCATGGCCAATGTAGTAAAGGATATGCACTGTTGATAAAGGACATGTTTAGCATACACGTAATATAACACCTGTAGATATTCTATTTTCCCTGTACCTGTATCAAAGAATGGAATGAAATAGGAGATCAAGCTCCAGAGGAAACAGATAACAAACCAGATACCCATCCAGATAGCTTTCTTCATTGCCTCTCGCTCCCCATCAGCTGTATCATGTAAAGACAGAATGGTAACAGCAGCTGCACGAGGAGTAGGGAAAGTCAAGTCTTGCTTAACAACAAAGTGTTTACGAAGAGGAACAGCAAAGAAAAGACCGTAAAAGGCAGCAGAGATAGTAAACAAGACAAGGCCAGCAGCATCTCCTCTTGGTGTTGTCATCAAACCTAATTTATACATTGCAGGAATACCGGATACAAAACCAGCAGAGAGACCACCAGCTGTAGTGGCCGCAGACTGAGCAGTACAGTTTTCTTTAGGACCAAAGTATCCTCCACCCCATTTAGGAGGAAGCGCCTTTGAAAGAGGCTTGATGATGGCAAAAGAGAATATGGCGCCAAATAAGGAAGCGCCAAACGTCCAGCCGATCTTTAGACCGAGATATGTATTGGATGCAGCTAATAAAAAAAAAGAGTAGTGGGTTAGCAAGTGTCACTTTTTCTTTTTGTGATCCCATTTACCAACTAAGCAACCAAGTAAAGAACCAACGATGGAAGCACGCCAGGTGAACTGATATTCTTCAACAAACTGATGCGCTAAAGTGGCAGGGTCTACAGCAACTTGACTTGTATTTTCGTGTTCATAAATTTCTTTCTTTTCATCCGTTAACGTATGATTCAACTCGAATCTTTCGTCAACAGCCTTTGAATTTGCTGACATGTTGAATGAATGAAGAAGAAAAAGAAGAGATGAATCTGGTGTCGTTCAATGGTTTTAAAACCAAAAAAAAAAAATCAGCAAACATCCACTTTCGCACGAATGATTCCTTGGATTCAACGTGAACAAGAGTTGGTATGGTTACTTGGTGCTACGTGTTGCCATGGAATACTTAAATCTCCAATTCCAAAATTGGAAGGTTCTTACTTACAGTAATTTCACCGTCAAATGGCCACTTTGCCGAAAAATTGGTCAAGATTTTGAATTTAAGCAACCGATCTGCAGGAATAATCACTGTGTGATAGACAGGGAACAAGAAATACAGGTACAAAACTCTAATTATGAGAAAATTTAAAATAAGAAGCATAACACTCTTCTGGTGAAAAGTAACTAAGCGCCTTTGTTGTGAAGGTCAAAAGAGATATAATACCAAAAGTTCATATTGAATCGTTTAATTGAAAAGATCGAAATCGTATATAAAGTAAAATAATCAATCTATTGCACCATTTAGAAGGGATCAATTTAAGCAAAGAAATGAAAGAAGCGTGGGACAGACTATGAATGGTAGTCTTCTTGTGCGCAAAAGAATAAGATGATTTTTCTATCTATAGCAGCAAGCAATACTCCTATTCAACTATGTAACCTTTTGAACGGCCATTTTTACTCATTAGCAGGGAGAAAGAACAGAAGGAGAAGAGAGAGAGAGAGAAAGAGAGAGAGAGAGAGAGATAGTGGGGAAGAGTCTGAGGCAAAGAGTGTTTTATAGAATGAATAATAGCTCATCCATAATGTTCTTTCATGTGTGTTCCTATTTATTCTACAGTGATTTCCTTTTAAAGTAATCGCTGTGGATTATAATCCAAGTGATTTTGTAGAACTGTTTCTACAACTAAATCAGTCAGTTGGTGAAACGGAGACGAAAAACGTGATACATGCTCTCTGAGCTACGCTTTATATTCCATATATATAAATAAAAGACAAATAAGGTACTTCTTTTCTTCATATCTTTCTATGCTAACATACATAATAATTTTCAATTCAATTTTTATTTCTCTGGGATGGGATCAATCTAATCTGTGGATTAAATCTACCTACGATGCCATGGGCGGGTGTATATCACATTTTTCGCCTCCATTTCACCAAGTAGAGTTATAAAATGTCTATTACTAAGGAACTTGATTCAGAATACAAATATCTATTGCTAGATGTCAATGGTTGTTTGGCCTCTACTAATCCAATGACTGAGCACAAGACCCAGTATGCCTTTCAAAAGCCTAACCACGTTGTGTTTGGATAATACATGTACTGGCGCATGAGGAATTTCGCTTACTAACCACAACATGTACACATCAACCATTTCACTGATTAAGCTATGAAAGCTTACCTTTGTATATATGCATTTGTAAATTTAATTATTTTAATAAAAAACCATAACCTAAGGGAGTCTCACTGACTTGTTTGTCTTTATTTGTTATATATTTAATTTCCCATAACATAAAATGCAAAAAATACTATAAATAAGCATAAACATAATAGAAAATGGCTACTTATTGTTGACGACAACTTGTTTTAAATACGTGTAAAATATTACACAAGTTGCCCTCAAATCCAATGAGCTGGGGAAGCTCTGTTAAGTCTTTTGGGTACGCTGAGATGATCGATTTCGATCATCGTATAAAACCTCTTGCATCGTTGTTGGGTCAAATAAAAACAAATAGGTTCACCTATTAATTTTCATTATTAGTGAATAATTTATGCCTATTTGTGTATTCTATAACTTACCAACAATTTGAACACCTAACACTCCATGGAGGTGATTTTGATCAATTGCATTTTTAGAAAATATACCCAGTTTGTACTGGCCCTTGTTCAATTTAGCTTTGTCATTTCGGTACTTCTCTTCTTTGACTTCAATGAAACACAAATTGGTCTTTACATTTGTCTTTAGTGTTATGCAACCGTCAGGTCGTTTGTTAGAACAGTTGGACTTGTCCTTCTTGTACTCTTTTGTTTGTGCATCGATTCATCGGAGATAAATGTTATGTATCTTTATTCGAGATAAAGTAAAGAGAGAAGAGAGATAATAGCACAATCTATAATTATATATCAAGAAGCTGAGATATTTTTAAACTGCATTGACCACATTTGATCAAGGTGTAACAGATCTTATAGTAACATTAGGTTCCTGCTTATCTTTTCCCTCTCTCATTCTCTCTCTTTCTCGATGAGCACTACAAATCCTCGTTAGTGAGAGAATTAAGAAGGGATTAAACAGGTATTGCTTGTATTATAAATATACGAATGTAGAGCCTTGCTAATTCATATACACGCAAAAGAAAAATAAAATTTTGATATAGTAAAAATAAATAAAATCAATGTATATTTATTCGTTAGAAGCAATTATATCTTCAATTCTTGCAAGATTTATACGCAGCTCTTCTAGTTCATTTTCTTTCTCTCGTATGTTACGTCGTAGTTCCTTGGCTGTTTCTTCAAGATAATCTTTCCAGCAATGACTACATAATAGGGATTAGTTACTTTTTTCTTTTTGTATCCAAGTCTTACTTTCTAGACACCGAAGGATTTTCATTCATCAGACCAGCCGATCCTTGATAAGCATTAGGCCCTAGCACATTGACTTCTGAGCCACTATTATAGGCAGGACCTTCAGTTGGGATAAGGCGATGATGTATGATAGGGTTTTGGTTAAATAGTATATGCTGATGTTGTTGTTGAAGGAGATCAGGCGGAGGCGGAGGAGGAGGGTGTGATAATGAATGACTGTGATTATTAGTATTAGTAGTAGTATTGGTATTTGTATTAAGAGGATGCTGATGCTGCTGGTGATGCTGCTGCGGTTGTTGTTGTTGTTGTTGCTGTTGCTGTATTTGCGAAGATGATGACGGCTTTGGCGGATGATGTTGCGGTGTAGAAGACTGCGGGGTGTGTAGTAAATTGAGATCATTGGAATTAAGGAAATCATATAGTTCGTTATTTGACAAGTCTAAATCATTATTATTGTGATGTTGTGGGTTAAATGGATGAGGATCATTCTGTGATGAGGGAGTAGGGGGAGTAGAAGCAACCGGGCTGGAAATGGCTGAATCTGTCTCAACGTCAGTTCTCCTTCTTGTTGCCGACGGTCCCGGCACGTCACTTTCGGTTGCAGACATATCCATATCTGCACGATTTCGCTTCCTTGCTGCTGCTTGTTGTTGTACTTTTGAACTTTTATGATCGTCCGTGATCATGATAGGAGGCGAGCGACCGGTTGCCAGAACTTGATCCATATGGTCTTTGAGAGCAAACACAATACTAAGAGAGATATAAATAGGCGTTCAAGCGCATAATCATGTTAATTACCGAAATCCTATTTTTTCGCTGTGATGACGACAGTAACAAGTGATTCTAGTTGGTATTGTAGCTTCTCCAGAATTAAATTCAACAAAGTCATTACAATTGAATAAGAGGATCCTCTTTCGCTCTTCTGCCATGACCTGCTCATCACTGAGATCCGGTAAATCGTTACTGCTTAATAAAGCTGCCAATTTAGCTGCACCCCCTTCTTTATTAGCCGCTCTAGCCACCTTATTGTCTCTCTTTCTTTTCAGACGTTTTCGCTAATAAAATCATTTTAATATCGACATCGCATCATAAATAGACATTAAACTAACCTCTCGATGAACACAACTAGGACACATGATAATCTGATCATCAGGATGACTTTCACAGACCACAGCGGCTTCCAGAGATAATACCTGTGACTCGATCAATGTCGCTTTCTCTTCGGGTCCATATTTCTGATTTCGGCGTTTTAGCTTATCTTTGGCAACCAAATGCCCTGGTAGCTTAACATGCGACCAATTTGTAGCCAACTCTCCTTGAGCATCTACAAGCTGAAGACAGATCTTGATCTGTGTCTCTACTCTTGACTTTGCTCCCGTATGCGGTAAACCTAAAACACGAATATGCCAAGGTGTATCACTCTTTATCCTATAAAATGATAAGTATATGACTAGATATCTTTTTTTATATCTATTTTACATTGGTGATGGTGCCAGATCCGTTTCAGCATTATGATTATCTAATTCGTCCATCGACCCAAGTAGACCATTGTGACTATATACATAAAAGGTTAATATCTGTTATACTATCTATCTATTTTTTTTTTTTTTTTTTTTTTTGCAAGTACCCAGGCATTGAAGTTTGAGCCAAGAAGTCTTCAAAATTTAGGCAGTTTCTTGCTAGGATAGGAATAGCATGTAATAAAGGGTTGGTGAGTACCTAAAGGACGATATATTAATTTTTCTTGTTTAGCCTTTTTATAATAAAACTCATACTTGAAGCAAGGAAGTATGACCGCCTTCTTTAGACTTTTGCTTTCCTTTCTTATTTGCGTTGCTGTTGTTATTAGGAAGTGTAATAAACTCTTCAATGGCTGAGTCTTTATGGGCTGCAAATACTATGACATTAGTTTAATATGTTGATAATAATGCAATATGAGAATCTTGTTTAAAAATAATTACCATTATTGTTGTTGTTGTTGTTGTTATTGTTATGACCACTGTTACTGTTACTGCTACTGCTAGAACCTTGTTGTGGTTGATGATGATCAAAGGTGTTATAATCGGCAACTTGATTCAAGAAAAGATGCATCACTTGGTCATTCTGAGGCTGTTGCTCATGTTTTAATAACGATATTTCATTGTCAACTCCAATTGGACCCTGATTAGGTTCAAAAGGAGTAGACATTTTAGGTTTATAAATATTTCTAATTAGGTTCTTCACTTTGGCTATATTTTTTCTTTTTCTTTTTTCTTTAAAAAACAAGAAAGAAAGAAAAACAAAAAGAATTGTATCGGCTATTAAAATAGGTTGAAACGTCACTAATTTATTTTTTGTACATATGTTTTGTGTTTATGAGCTACGGGCAAATTCGACTCTTAAAATAAGGTTATCATAACCGTAGCCATTAATAGCTTGTTGAGCTCTTTCAGCATCTTCACGGTTACTGAAGGAGACGAAAGCAAAGCCTTTGCAAAGGTTTGTTTCACGATCACGAGCCAAATAGACACGAGCGATATTACCAAAGCGATTGAAGAGATCATATATATCACTGTCTGTAACATCTTCAGACAAGTTGGTGACACGGAGAGTTGCAGAGTCGTCACGCTTTTCACGCATTGTTTCTCCAGTAGTTGGTCCTTTGTTACGAAGGTGAGGAGGAGTGTATTTGCTGGGAGCTGGACTTGATGCTTCTGATCGAATGGCATCTACCGTAGTATCAAGCTTGACAGCCTCGATAGTAGAAGCGATTTCGTCCAATGGTTGCATAGTATCCTTGTAAGGACATTTTGAAGTAAAGTGCTCGCCTTTACAAATACGGCATGCAATATTTTTGGTTTTAGCTTGGGCCTGAATCTTACTCTTGGCCTCTTCTTCAGCAACAGCTTCCACATTCTATAATAGCGTTATATAATCTCTCTAATCAATTCTTAATCAACCACAATTACCTTGCCAACAGTTGACTTGAGTTTAAGGGGAATATTTTCGCCAATGGTAGTTGTTGAAAGATCAGGTCCAGGCTTTCTTCCTTCTTCTTCACCAAACTTGGTCCACTTTTTACGTTGTGCAACGGCTTTATTGACGTGTTCAGTAACAAGCTTGGAGCGAATCTTTCTTGTTACCTACAATAACAAGAAGGATAAACAAGTGTTTTAGATAATCTTTTATGTGTGCTCTAACCTTCACTTTTTTGCCATCTTCGTTATCTCTATATTCTATAATGACTTTGTTTCCGTCGTCATCAGTGTAAATTTGAGGTTGAAAGGATTCTTTAAATGGAAGTTAGCTATTGAAGAGAGGGGCTCAATGTGATAATCTCTAACCTTCGTCATCCTCATATTCATCTGCCCAAGAAGCCTTTCCTGGTGTACTAATTCATGTTAGTCATTCAGTTTCAATAATTTACACATTACACATACACAGTGTCCATTGCCATTGTATTTAAAGAAAAAAGTAATTTTTTTTCTGGTAGCAGTGTGTCTTTTCAAACAAGCCACACTTGGACGATTCGCAGCAAAAGCACAAAAAGAATTCAGTACGAAATTGCCTGTGACGTCTTTCGGTGTTGTCGCACAGTGGGAGATATAGACCTTAAAATACGCACACCTTCTTTATAAATTCATTGTTAAGGTTCAATAGCAAGTGAATAAAAGTGAGTGGGGACGATGATTATATGTTATGATGTAATATCTCTGAACAATGTAAATGAACTTCTCAGTTTGTCTTATTTCATTTATGGTATTCAACACAAAAAGTAACTGCCTTTGAGATTTATTGAATGATAGGCCTTAAAAAGGACGTTACAGGTTACAAAGGGCCATGAAGCTTCCCCTCCCTTTAGTAAGCTCTACACAATAAGACACAATCGTCGTCACATTTTTGGGGTGAATTAAGGGGAGTGTGAACTCTATGATATATATGAGACAACTGTGTTTTCCTTGTATTACTTTTTCTTTTTATTTGTATAAGGGAAAGACTATTTTCTTTTTTTTTCTTCTTCTTTTCTATTTTATAACTAAAGAGCACACACAACCTTTAATGGCAAGCAATTCACTCTTGAAATGGATGGGCATTGTAAGCAATAGCTGTCGATATATAACATATACTTATATAATATAGGGCCAACAGTCTGGTAAGGCAGTGGCAGACAATGATATCCTGGACGAAGGTGAACGTTACTTTGGGCTTGAAAATGTAAATATGATATGCACATATGCATATAACCTTACTAACCTTTATTTTTATTGTCATTGTTTTATCATTGTTTTATAGTTTGGAAATACTTGGTAAGAAAGACTAAAGACACATATGACGCAGCATTTAACACATTAAAACAGTTACAGTAATTCGGTTGTCCAAGCACTTTACTTTTGTAAGCCATTTCGGCATTGTGTACTGAACTATCCCCAACCCACATTTCCTGAAATTTCTACACCGCAGACACCATTAGCCAATGGAAACGGACATTATTCTTTCCCTTCATCAACAAGCATAACGAGCACAACAGCAGTCCCTTCTAATGGAAGTATATCCACCAAGTTGACTTCTCGGAACAGCATAAACGGAATGAGCAATAGTACAAGTAGCAGTAATAACAGCTCAAATACAAATGGAAATCACGCAAATACAGGCTCAACTACTACTGTGGAAAAGGATCAAAATAGTATCAATTTGACGCCAGGCATGGAAGATACATTGTTTTCTTCATTAAAAGACTTGTTTTGGAAAATATCTACTCATAAAAAGAAAACAGGAGTCATTGCACCTGTGAACTTTATAAATAAGGTCAAGAAAGAAAACGGTAAGAGAACAATGTGTGGTTTAATCCAATCTTATATTAATCCATGGTCAGAATTATTTCGCTCTAGTATGCATCAAGATGCCCATGAATTTCTAAACTATGTTCTCAATACAATTGCAGAAGATGTACAGAAATATCAACAAAAGAACCAACAGGATGAAAGTGACAGTAAGAAGGGAAGCAGTATTCATAGCGAGACAGACGAGTCAAGTTCCAGCAGTAAGACCACTTGGGTTCATCAGTTGTTTGAAGGCATTTTCTCAAATGAAACAAAATGCCTAAGCTGTGAAACCGTAAGATTTAAATTGCAGAAATTGAAAAATATTAATAGACTCTCTTAGGTTACTAGTCGGGATGAATGCTTTATGGATTTATCGATTGATGTAGAAATGAATTCGTCTATTACCTCTTGTTTACGGCAATTCTCAGCAAGTGAGACGCTATGTCATAAAAATAAATACTTTTGCGATGTTTGTGCAAGTCTACAAGAAGCTGAAAGAAGGTATGTATTATTTAAATTAAAGAGAATTAACTGTTTAATACATTGTTTGAATAGAATGAAGATTAAAAAACTACCAAACATATTGGCCCTTCACTTGAAGCGCTTTAAATATCAAGAACAATTACAGAAATATATCAAGTTGACTTATAGAGTTGTGTTTCCATTTGAGTTGAGATTATTTAATACGGTAAATATGGGATGACTATAGACGAAACTTGGATTAAACATTGACTGTAGAGCGATGATACCGAGGACGCAGATAGAATGTATGAATTATGGGCTATTGTCGTGCACATTGGAAGGTAAACTATATAATGATTATCTTGAAACATATCATTTACAAAACTAGTGGTCCGCATCATGGACATTATGTTGCTATTGTCAAAAGTAATGGTCAATGGATGCTGTTTGATGATGATGTAGTCACTGTAAGTATGCTTTAATGTTTATTACAGACTTGTTCATCATTATGTTTGTAGCCAATTCAAGAAGAGGATATTCAAAAATATTTCAGCGATCTTCCTGGAAGTGGATCAGGCTATGTATTGTTTTACCAAGCCATCGATCTCAACATGGAAAACATCAGCACTCCACCCCTAAGGAATCCAATGGAATACACAGCATATAGCAACGGCGGGCCGATGCCATCAGGTGTATCTCCATCCGACCCACACCCCATGAGCCCACTTCAATTGAACTTTAATCATTATCAGATAGATTCTCCAAAAAGAGAAGAGTTTGATGATGTGCCACACACTCCACATCCTCTTCCTCCTATAGAAGAAAAGAAGAGCCGTTGGGGCCTCGGCCGAAAGATGAGAGAAAAGAGAGAGAAAAAATAAAAAATACCCTCTTGTGCATTTCTTGTCATTAAAATTTTTGATAAAGTGAACATATTCAGAGTGATTTCATCATTAAACATTCTCTTTTTCTTATCTTCAATGAGTATTCTGTATGATACATTCAAAAGTTCAAGCATTAATGTGTATTGTTGAGCCTCTTCATTTCCAAGCTGAAAAAGGAAATTAGAAAAGTCAATTTTTATATCCCGACAGACGTCTCGCGAGATGAATAATGTAAATATTGAAGCCTGCCAATTTTTAATCCCTCCTCTTTCATATCAGTCATGGTAAGTACTCATACATAATCTCATAATGAGAAAAGAGGGAGAGAGGGGAGCATAGATGGATGAACATTTGGATGGATGGATGGATGAAGGGGGGATACGATGTAGATTATGAAATGAACAAAAAGAGAGGAGCTGGGAGTAAATGGGATACATGCGAATCGCGATTGCTAACATCGACACTATTAGTCTAAGAAAGCCGCCCCCAAGGTTGTCGAAAAGGTCACTCTCGGTCCTCAAGTTCGTGAAGGTGAACTCGTCTTCGGTGTCGCCCACATCTTTGCTTCTTTCAACGATACCTTCGTCCACGTTACTGATCTCTCCGGTCGTGAAACCATCTCCCGTATCACTGGTGGTATGCAAGTCAAGGCTGATCGTGACGAATCTTCTCCTTATGCTGCCATGTTGGCCGCTCAACAAGTTGCTGCCAAGTGTAAGGAACTCGGTATTAACGCTCTTCACATCAAGCTCAGAGCTACTGGTGGTACTGGTACCAAGACTCCTGGTCCCGGTGGTCAAGCTGCTCTCCGTGCTCTTGCTCGTGCTGGTATGAGAATTGGTCGTATCGAAGACGTTACTCCCATTCCTACCGACTCTACTCGTAGAAAGGGTGGTCGCCGTGGTCGTCGTTTGTAATTTGCTTGTTGGATTGTTTTTATTACATAAATACAGCATCTTTGACCTCGTTAACATACACAAACATAAGATTGATTTATTTTGTAATTTTTTGATAGTGAAGTGATAGGAATTTGTTGAAATGTTGAGAATATTCAGATCATTAGACTATATCTTGAGGGCAATCGAGTATCCATTCAATAATGCAACAATACGAATGATGTTCAATGGTTTATACATAACCACGGTACAAGACGAGATTCTTATTTGAGATATTGTGGCCAAAGAGAACAGAAATGGCAAGGCATTCAAAGAAATAAGCAAATGCATCACATTGATTCCAGGAACAACAGGAGAGTTATTTATATCCGCTTGTTTTCTATTGTTCATTTTCGCAAATTGTGAGTCTGGTATGAATACAACGTTTTCCTTGTTCTCTTTCCCTTAGCCCTATGTCATTTCTTGCTACGATTTTACAACGGGAAGGAAAAATACTTATAGTCTCATTTATAAAGCATTATTTAATACATAATGAGAGCATCTGATACTTGAGTTATAAATACTGATTTTATTTTAAATGGCTTAAAGACAAATTGCAACTATGAGCATCCTGTTCATTCATTTGATGTACTTGATAAAATTTGAGCTGGTTACTTCACTACACATGAGCTTGAAGAGATTATGAATACCAACAATGCACCTCTGCCTTAGCAATTGTATTAGCTTTTTGATAAAGCCTTTTCCACTCCGTTGGATCTTTACTATCAGGCCAACAATGAAGTACTCGGTCCTTTTGAAGAAAAAGATGAAAAATGGGTACAGCAGACAATGAGATTCGCTGTCGATATATATGTGTATAAGACACTGGGATCGGACAATTCTTTAGAAGCAAGCAGCATGGACAACAAAATGGATATGCTTTTTTCTGCGGCACTTGTGAACTTGAGTGCACTGAGATAGATAAAGACTCTGTTTTTGTTCTTGACGACAAATGTTTGAGAGACAATATGCTGAAACTCTTCAATGAGTTGAAGAACATGCTGTGCATGGCGGTCAATACCTCTCCTCATCGGCTGAGACATAAAAATAATGGGATATATCAATGTGTATAATCACCTTGAATCATGCACTAATTTTTTTTTTTTTTTTTTGGTTTGAATTTCGAAGTAGCAGTGATGGATATTCCCGTCTGATAGTTAGTAAAATAATTAGAGCAGAAGTATCCAAAGCATAACAAATCTTTTTTAGATATCATATCCATCATAGAAATCACTTGGAAGACGAAGGTTATGATGGAAGCAACAATAGAAGCTGTAAACAGTTGCCGAAAGAAACAATCGGACTTTCAGTTTTCTTTATCAGCACCTTTAATCGCTTCATGCTTCAGCAGAGTGAATTATAGTGCACCATAGAAAAGAAACCCTGAGGATTGAGTGAGTTTTTAGCCATTATGATATTTAAAAAAGCATATACCTTAGCGCTACACCTTGAACATCTATTGATATTTGGACAAGAGGAATAGAAAAGAAAGGATAAAGTTCTCGCCCTGATCACCCTTTCATGACCTGCGCTTACATAATGTCCAATTTGTCATTATCACATTCTTTCTGTCTAATTATCAGTAGGTTGTGTGTGTTGGTACCAAAAGCGATCGTCTCTGTAATAAGATTGGTTGGTTCATCCAACGTGACTTAAAAAGCAGCCAATCAACAACTTTCGTTACTAACCGCGGTGGCCCTGAAGCTTTACAGAATGGATTATCATATTCTAGAGCTGCTAAACTATCCAGCGCATAAATAAAGTACACTGGATTTTACTCTTTATCTATGGCATATTTCCGTGAAGACGCATATTATAAGGTTTGATGTTTATGTCTCTCTATCATTTATTTTTCATTATACGTTTCACACCTGTCTATCTGCGAATCCTTTGATTACTCATGCAATTTAAACTTGGAAAAAACGAGTTTCAAGAATAGCGAGTTCCCCACGTCTTTGTCAGCTTTGCGGCAAAAAGGGATTTCTTTTTGTGGAAAGTAATGCAGAGCTTTACAGTCGAAATGGAAAGATAACTATTGATATTACTGCTGTTCCCCTCTTTACATTTATTTATTGTCTTTTTTTGTGATCTCAGTTTAAAACGTTGCTATTTTGGACCCTTTTGCTTCATATTTTTCTTTTGTTCGTCCACAAGAAAATAAAAAGAAGACTCACATGAGATGTAACCGTATGTGTTACCAAAGATTTGCGCTGCTCAGTGCACTTTATGTAATGTCTATAACAGGACTATTCAATTTGTGTAAGTTCTTCTCGAAAAGTTAAATGTTCTATGTGTTTAAATGATTTACCAAAATGTAACTTGACTGAGATAAAAATAACTTTCTTGCTATTCCATAAGAGCAAAGATTGGCTCTGTCTGAAAAGATAGAATATGGATTAAACCTTTTTCAATCGAAAAGGAATAGAGTATGAGCTATTTTTATCTCGTCTTGATCTTTGCTTTTACTTTTAAACTTCAATTAAATGACAAGAAACAAGGGTGAGTCATTCGAAGTTCTAGATTATCTCTTTTAAATGAACACAAGCTTCTTTAAGAGAACAATACTATCATAATGATGATTGTGTAGCTCCCAATTCTGTCTTATCTTGTATTATTATCAAACATATGCCCTGACTATCAAACCATTTAAATCTTTAAAGTAACAAAAAGACCGTATATCTCAATTCCCTTTTAACTGTTAGAGATTATGGTGCTATGAATAACAGCTTTATCTATTTTAATAATGGCACGCGCGCGTGAGAAAACTAAACTACCATTCTGGTATCAGCTGTAATCTTTGTATGCCAGGAACAAGAGCTACAATTAAGCCTATCAAAATCTAATTCACCAGCAAGTCTCTCCTTATGAAAGAAAAGCTGGTCCAGAATAATCAGAGTATATCTCATCTTTAATGTGACGTATAAGCGGAATATAGAATATCATCTAAGGGCGACACCTGAGAACCCCTTACTCAGTTTTATAATAGTCTCTGCCACGAGGGCAAATTCATAGTCCGTTCGCATTTTGTTCTTTTTCATTGAACCTGTCATGTTGCCATAGATACAAAGATTTAATTATGTATCTCGTTAATCGAGAGAAAATAATGAAATAAGAATGATGTATATCTAGATTGATCAATATAATCGTACAAAGGAACGTCTCTTATTTTTGCTATATCTGTAAAATGCCGGCTATGTAGTACAAACGGAGATAAAGTTTTACGTGTTTTTGAAGTTGCATGTAAAATGAACAATATGTGTAACTCTTGTTGTATAAATTATATTTTATATTATAGAAAAGAAAAAGTAGTCATTTATTATAGTCATAGTTGTGGATAGAACGGGTGACTCAGTATCTGCCAAGCTGTTTAAAAATATTTTCTCAAACACGACGAATGATATTTCAAGAACTTTAAACCCATTTCTAAGAATTACTAAGAGCACAAGACCAAACGACTTCTCAGTTTACAAGGGAAAATCTCTCTACTACTTTCTGGCCGAAGCGTATGACAAAGGTTTATTACTTTTGACCAACAATGTGTGAAACTACTGATGAAACATTCACATTACAATAATTAAAAAGTATTTATATACATGTACAAATCACTATCTCTTCAACCCTTTTCATTGGCTGATAAACAGGGTTACACATTTTACGGATCAAGTCAATCTTTTTTTTTTAAGTTTTTTTTTTTCTTTTTCATCATTCCTTTTCATTTTACAACTTAA
Organism: Rhizopus sp. PT2906; assembly: GCA_025529335.1. Classification (NCBI taxonomy): domain Eukaryota; kingdom Fungi; phylum Mucoromycota; class Mucoromycetes; order Mucorales; family Rhizopodaceae; genus Rhizopus; species Rhizopus sp. PT2906. The sequence goes on from JAMYHX010000179.1 coordinate 45,970, forward strand.
AAAATAGAGACTAAATAAAAAAAAATGGGAAATGCACAATCCTCAGGGGATAATGAAGTTTACCCAACCATTGTTCCAAAGAAAAAATCGCCTACACCATACAACTTTTTCGATATGCAACATACAACAGACTTACCCTCGCCGACCCGATTACGAAAAGAATCTACGCATACCTCTTCAGCTCGATCACATACCAGCAACAGTAACAAGAGTGTAAAGGACACATCAAATTACTTTGAAATGGCTGCCGTTACACATGAGCCGAGCCTGCCTTCAAAAGCTTCTTCGCCCCGAGGCACAACACCCGCATCTTCAATCAAAAAATCATACACACAATCCTCTTCTCAGTTGTACCAATTGACACCTACTAGCTCAAGATCATCTTCCACCAGAACAATAAATACACAAACAGAAAAAAAGAAGCCGCCATCGAATGTGTCTGACCATTTGATGATTGACGGAAGAACATATTCTAAAAACCATGCATCCAAGAACTTTATGTTACCCTGCGACGATGACGAAGCCGATCGATTGATGACTATGGTAAATGATCTTCTTTGCAGAAAAAAAAAAAAAAAAAAAGACAATGTTGCTTACTGTCTGTTTAGCATTATATCCTTAAAACCATGTTTCAATGGAATTTTATATCACCTATTCATGAGTCGTTTTCATCTGGTGAGAAATTGAAAGTTCTTGACATTGGTTGCGGGCCTGGTACTTGGATAATGGAGATGGCAACAGAATATCCAAATTCAGGCAAGTATTAACAAATTATCAATGTCAAAATAATATTAACACTGTTCATTTGATAGATTTCTACGGTATAGATGAATGCTCACTATTTCCAACCTCGATCAAACCCGCCAATGCACACTTTCAAATCCATGATATTCTGAAAGGACCTTTACCATTTGAAGACGAGATGTTTGATTTTGTATATATGCGATCCATGATGATTTATTTGTTACCTGAAGAACTTGCTACACTCTTATCTGAAATTCATCGTGTAATGAAACCAGGTGCTTATCTGGAAGTTGTAGATACAAACTATACGATTCGACGTGCTGGTCCATTATCGAATTCTATCATTAATACCGAATGTAAGATTAAATACAAAGTATTTATGAAACAAAAAAAACTCAACTGTATATTTCTTTATTAGTAAAGCAAAAAATGAACCCTGTCGGTCACGTCAACACGGTCGAATCTAATACACACCATCCTATTTTCACTTTCCTTATGATGACGCAGGATCATACCCTGTCATTTTTGGGACATTTTGTTGATATCACTCAAGAACACGTTGCTATACCTGTCGGCAACTGGACAGGACAACAACTGGATACACTTCATACTCAAAATGTAAAATCATTCTTATCAACGATTCATCTCAAGGAAAGAAGATTGACAACGCAAGAGATCAACGAGATTATTGATGAGTGTGGCCGATACAATTCATATCTTGATTATTTTGCCTGTTATGCAAGGAAGCCTTCACGTCAAGATAATCTGGAGCAAAACACCATAGATTCTATTAATGAATTTGTCCAAGGATTTGTAGATATTTAAAAAATTTATTTGTTGTGTTTCTATAGTAATAATAATAATAATAATAATGTAATAAATTGTATATTCTTATGATCGAATCGAAGTAAGTGCTCGGTGAGCTTCGGATAACTGACTTTCGAGTACACGTATGCGTTCTTCAAGACTCTTTTCTTTCGAAGCAAGTGCACTCTTCTCAGACTCTAGCACGGCAACACGGGTCGTAAGTCTGGAATTTTCACACTCCAATTCCTTGACCTGTTTTTCCAAGTTTTCCATCTTGAGTATCTTTTTAAGTCGAGAACGACGAGCGGCATCCGTATTCTTTTGTCTTTTTAAAGCAATTTCATCACAATCTTGAGTTACCTTCCTTTTGACAGGAGTAGCAGGAGTAAAATGACCAGGACGAGGTGCAATAGGCACAACGTTTGATGTTTTGGGCATAATAGGGGCCAAGCGACGCTTTGCAGGCTGAACGGAAACTGGCTTAGGAGGAGGTAAATTTGTATTGACCATTTCAGGGAACAAGGAGATCAAGTCACAGGAAGGTGCCGTCGTAGATTCATTCTCAGATACTGGACTTGCTGTAAGAGGAGGAGAGAATAAGCCCAGGATATCTTGAATTTCTTCTTGTTTGAGTAATACATCTTGAGATGGAATGAGCCAATCAGAGAATACCTGATGGAGGTCTTGAGGGGTCAACATTGGAGTGTGGCTGGGTGGAGTGATGGGTTGTTGATATGGGTGTTGATTAGAATTCATTTTTGTTTCTGTGTGTCTGTGTTTTAATTTTTCTTTCTGTTGCAAGTGGAGGGTTCGTCTGTAGTGTAGGAGAAGAAGGGTTTACCGAGATGGCGAGATACCATTTTGAAGGACATATTTAACATATTTAACAAATATAACAAGTTTAACAAATTTAACAAATTTAACAAACTAACAAGGATTTGACTAAATTCAAAAAGAAGAGGGAAACGGGGAAAGGGATTTAAAAGGCAATCATTTTTTATAACAATTCACAGAGTGTAATAATCAAAGGGTTTGTTACAAAAAATATAATAAAGGTTTCAAAAGAATTAATAAAAAAGGGGGAAGAGAGCCTTGTTTGTTAAATGTAAAGAAAAGAAAAGGTAAAAGAAGATAAAAAGTTTGCTTTTTATAGTTTTTTTCATTCTCAATGTTGATTGGGTAATCAACTATTGCTCATAATTGATGAAGAAATATGATTGGCTATTGCTTAATAAGCCAACCGTTTTTATTGTGAATAAGTTTTCTAGTAACAAATGGTCGCTGTAATCGTCTCTCGAGTTGTCTCTTTCTCACTTTGCCAATATCCTTCTTACGACTGTCTCTATCTCGGCCATTTATAATCCAATCAAGAGCACCTGATTCTTTCAAAGTCTTTAATAGCTCATGACGAGCCTTTATCTTAGGTTCCTTCTTTGGCGGAAACATAAATGACTCTTTACGTTCACACGGGTTTAACTCCTTGACTTTTAACTTCTTTTTTCGCTTGGTCAATTCAATCACAACTACTGGTTCCTCTGATATTGAATCTCTCTTTTTCATCTCCTCTTGTTTGTTGTACAGTGTCTCACTTGCAGCATCATTACAAATTGTTTCCACTTGACTGATTATGTCAGATGTATTAGTATTTACAGTGCTGGTGCTAGTGCTGGTATTGATAGTACTGCTACTAGTGCTAAGATCATCAATTAGCTCATGCTCTTTATGATCATTGTTTACTCTATTATTATTATGATTGATGCTTCTAATAGTATCTTCAGTTGATTCGTTATGTTCAGATATACCACTACTACTACTACTGCCACTACTACTATCACTAACATTACTGTCGCTATTGGTATTACTATCACTATTACTGCTACTTCCACTACTAGTGCTGATGTTACTACTATCACTACTAGTACTGGTACTGCTGTTAACACTACTAGTACTAGTACTTGTCTTGATCACGTTTTCACCTAACACATCCCTCTTGCCATTCGATAAACCCTTTGTTTTTTCTAAAACACCTTGTCCTACAACGTGTTTCTCATCCTGGTTTTCTTGGTCATTACTCTTGACAGGTATATTTTCATGAATTTTTTGACTCTCTACCAATTTTTCTCTATCCTCTTGCTTTTGAAGTAGCCGACTCTTCTTGGGTATTCCGAGTACAATGTGTGGTAAATGCTCTCTTTGCGATGGAAATTTTGACTGATCGCCGAATAATTCATTAATCACTGAATAATCTTTCTTGGAAGGTATTTGTGTGGATGTACATAGTAAATCTTGCAAATTATTAGATTTGGGTGAAACGAAATCAATGTCGATAACAGAACGCTTAGGAAGTATTCTTCGTTTTGAGCGTACTTGAATTGTCATTTGAAGGGAGGGAAAGTATTCCAGTTCCTTTTTTTTTTATTTTGAAAGAAAGCAGTGCTTGGTTTAACAAGTCACAGTACCTCTAAGAGTAAAATAGACATACGTCTTTATATCATAGTTTCTATCATGTAAATCAAGAAATACGTTAAAACACAGGCTATAAAACCAATTAGTTACTTTAGATTAAAAATCCACACGTGAAAGCTTATTGATTTTTCGAAAAAAGTTCAGTTATCAGAGGGATTGTAAGGATAAGAGATACATTTGGAAACAAGGCAAGATCGACAGTATAATCATATTGGTTTATGATTTCCACTTGCTATGGTTGACTAAGTTGGTTGGATGACTTTTAGTAAATAAAAATCAAGTGACTCCTTTGACTTCAAGGACATGCTTTTATCCTCAAACTACTTTTGGAAGATATTAGGCTTATATATGCAACCGTAGTATGAAATTGATTTTTCTTAGAGAACAATATGAATTGAATAGCTATATTCTTTATATATATATTGCCAGAATCATGTACAACAAATAACTTCACACACTCAAAGATACCCAGGTCACCGTGCCAGAATTCATTTCTAATAGCCTTGAGCATTGAAAAAGCGCCAAGTGCAGCTGCGTAATAGTCAATTCTAACTCGTGTTGGATCATTGCTCAGAAAAGGTCCAAAGACATCAAGTGGCAAGACTTCAATATGACAAAGACTTGGCGAACGAGTCACATGCCATATAGGTGATGGTGCGTCAAAGTACAATTTCATAAAACAAAGCTATGTATGAGATATATTATAGACCATGGCTTACAAGGAAGGGATATAGATCATTATCCCTCCATTACAATAACATATGCTACATGGGTTTGGCACAGACCCTTTTTTCCGCAAGTAGGACAGTGGATGATGTCCTTACTTTTTTTCAGAAAGATGACTACTGGTTTTTTGTATAAAAGATGACTTTAAATGTGAAAGTAGCAACATTAAAGCATATCCATGGTAACCATTGCCACGGTAATCAATAATGTCAATATATATATATATGTAAAAGAAATGTTGTCAACGCTTCATTCCTCTAATGTTTGTTTTACTGTTTTTGTCTGAAACGGCGCCTAAAATATACTATTTTTAGCCAATGTAAATATTATTTTTCTTTCCCTTTTTTTTGTTTTTTCTTTTTCGCCTATATTTCTAATTACCAACAACATATCTTTATTCCCCCTATGAATTCAGGATTTAACTATGCCGACTATCCTGTCATTGTAGGAATTGATTTTGGTAACTAGTAAAATATTACATTCAGGGCAATGTAAACTAATTTAAAGAAACAAAAACAAGGTACGACTTATTCTGGCTGTTGTTATGCATTTACACAAAATGAAGAAGTGATAGACATTGTCAAATGGTAAAACTATATTTTCTATTGACAACATTTTTGTTTACTGAAAAAAAATAGGCCTAAACAAAATAATCAAGTTTATCCCAAAGTATAAAAGAGAAATATGGTGTACATGCATCATTTTATTTATTAAATATCATGTCTATAGACACCTACACTTTCACTATACCGTAAAGGATCAACACAGCTCGTAGACTGGGGACATGGTGCAAGAAGACTAGCTATGAAGCCCAACAGTTCGGACCTGATGTTACTTTCTAAATTCAAATTATATCTTGATGAGCACTTGCAGCAGACAGATCTTGGAAACGGGCTTAATATTACTGATGTTATTGCTGATTATTTGCGAGCTTTCCATTTACATGTCTGTACTGAACTTTTGAAAGGATTTGCTGGAAACTATGATCAATCTCGATTTAGATATGTAAGTTGGAAAGAGAAGGAGAGAAAGAAGAAGTTCTTGGCATACGTAATAGACTAAGTCATTAAACTTTGATTTAGTGTTTGACTGTACCTGCTATGTGGAGTGACAGAGCCAAAGCAACTATGCGTGAAGCAGCCATACGTGCTGGGCTGATCAACAGCAACGATCATCCTGATCGTCTCATGCTTATTTCAGAGCCGGAAGCAGCTGCTTTGTACTGCGAGAAAAAATCTGAGCAATTCAACTTGAGACATGGCCAGCGCTTCATGATCTGTGATGCTGGTGGAGGAACAGTTGACTTGATTGTTTTTGAAATTCATGAACCACCAGGAGAAAAGTAAATAGTAAAGTAAACAAGACAAATAATGTTCTTACCTGTAATTATAGACGCACCTTGAAGGAAGTAACGAACGGCCATGGTGGCTCTTGTGGCTCAGGATTTTTGGATTTAAGAATGCGAGAGTATTTAAAACGCAAGTTTTCGCACTACCATACCATCAATGACTCTGCCATGGAATTGATTATGGACACGTTTATCAACGTCATTAAGCCTGATTTTGACGGCGTAGAAGATCATTTCCTCGATTTGCCTGCTTCCATGGGTCTTGGTGACCTATCGGACCCCGATATCGGCTTAGATAACGGCTCGCTTTGCTTACCAGCCGAGGAATTAAGGGACTACGTTTTTGAGCCTGTGATTCGCCAGGTGTTGGACCTGATTCGTGGTCAATTGGCTCAGTCGCCCAATTTGGAAGCAATCTTTTTAGTAGGTGGATTTGGTCAATCAAACTACCTCTTCCGTCGTGTAGAAGAAGAATTTGCTAATCAAGTCGGTATGATTGGTGTGCCCCCTCGTGGTGAATTAGCTGTCGTACGAGGCGCTGTCTATTTTGGTCTAAGCCCTCAAGTCGTGACGGAGCGTGTGTCTAGAAGAACCTATGGTGTCGAAACTCGTATGTTGTTCCAGGATGATTTAGATCCACCAGAGTACTCTGTGATAGGCGCAGATGGCAAACGTTACTGTCGCCAACGTTTCAGTGTTTATGTTCAAAAAGGACAAAGCATTAAAGTAGATGAATGCATTTCGAAAAACTTTGTGATCAGCTATCCAAATGACACCGACTCTGGTAACTTTAGATCACGCTTAAAATATGTGTTTGCACTAACATGATACTCTCGGTATAGACCTGTTTGCATTTGATGGTGAGGGCCCTCCACCACGATTAACCTCTCATCCACTCGTACGCAAAGTGGGTCATTTCCCTATTCGTATGCCACACTTGGATGGTGTTAAGCCTGGCGATAAAGTGAACATGACAATCAAGATGTATTTTGGCTTAACAGAAATTAAGATTGAATGTATTATTCGAGACAAGTCCTTCACATTTACTTCTTCATTCGATGCAGCCGATACACTTACTGATAATTACCCGCAACAGGCACAGCAGGACCCTTATTATTATCAGCAGACACCCATCATGAGTAGCAATCAAGTTTATGGCGTGAATGACTTGACAAACTCGATGAGTCACGTCTCTCTTCAGCAGCAGCCTTCAACCTATAGCAACTACCCTCCAGCAACTTCTCAGCCCTATAATCAATCTTCTTATTATCCTCCTAACAACAACTACGACTATTACGCTCAATCCACCTATCCTCAGCAACAACAGCCACAGCAAGGATACTCTTCCTACTATGGTGGTGCGAATGGTAGTCAAGGAGGATATTCGCCTAATGCAGCGCATGGATACCCTCCTCAACAACAGCAACCACCAGGCTATGGGAACTATCATTAAAAAGTCTTCATTTATACATCTTTTTATCTATAAATATACACTTGTATTTCATAATGAATTTTTTTTTTTCCCTCTTTATGCATTTTTTTTTTTTTTTTGAGATACGATATAATCTCAAACTAGTTCAACAAGACTCCAAAGTATTGAACTTGGGACGCTGCCTTCATTCAATTTTGGCTTATAGGTTCAGTCAAGGGAGGAAGTACTTTTGGACTAATACTTGCTTATAACGGGTTTATTGGATCTGTTTCCTAAATGTCTGTACCATAGCTCGCATAAAGCTGTTTAGCGGTTCTTGATCGACGGCAATCCATAGCTCAAACCTTTTCAAGTCCGCCAAGTGAACCTGCACAATATCTTTGACTTTAAAAGAGCTTCTTTATGTCACTAGTTGGTTGTCTTTTATATTCATACGGCGGCTTACTTTAGAACTTTTAATTAAGGGGAAAGAGAAGGGAAGAAAAGAATAAAGTCATTTGAATAACGTAAACGCTTTTTTCTTATAATGCGTTTTAACCTCATTTGACAATCGACCATCTTCTCTATAATCTGTAACCAAGTAACATATACGCATATAAATACATACATATACATTTGTATTAGTGTACAAGTGTGGCTCATGAATGTTTCTTTCTTTACAAGCCATAGAAAAAGAAAGGGGGAAAGAGAGAGAAATATAGAGATAGATAAAATTCAAAGCCTTCTTTTTTTAATTTTTTCCTTGTGTACACTTTCTTTCTTTTTCTTTCCCTTTCTTCCCTCTTTAGAATATTTAGTTAAAGAAAGCCATGAATAGTATCCTTTCTGATCGTCAGAAAGATGAATTGTAAATGATATAGACTATGAATGCATATACAATAGGACTCATTTATATACAAAAAGGCATAAAGCAATTTTAGATTATCTTAATTCGAGTGGATTTACAGAATCATTCATGACTTTGAAATCTGAAACACATAATGAAGACTTTGTTCCTGACCCAAAGCAAAAGTATGCTGGTCTGCTAGAAAAGAAGTGGACGTCTGTTATTCGTTTACAAAAAAAGGTAAAAATATAACAAACACTATCTGATATTAACACTAGTCAGATTATGGAGTTGGAGACCAAGTCAGCACAGCTACAGGAAGAAATAAATAACGCACCCGTTCGAAAGCAAACCAGCTCAACCGATTGGATACCTCGCCCACCTGAAAAGCAAAGTATGACGGGTCACAGGAGCCCTATTACTTGCGTTGTCTTTCACCCAGTTTATCAGATACTTGCTTCGTCTTCTGAAGACACCACTATTAAAATTTGGGACTTTGAGACAGGAGAATTCGAACGTACTCTGAAAGGGCATACGAAATCTGTACAAAAGATTGCCTTTGATCCCAAGGGGAACTATTTAGGCAAGTTTATGACAACTTTAGTATTTTCTGTTTGCTTATGTACATTCTATTAGTTTCTTGTTCAGCTGATCTTACGATTAAAGTGTGGGATGTCAATAGTGACTATAAATGCATTAAAACGCTACACGGACATGACCATAGCGTCTCTTCTGTTGCTTATTTACCCTCAGGAGATATTATTGTATCTTCTTCTCGTGATAGAACGATCAAACTATGGGATGCTTCGTCAGGGTAACTATAGCAACATATCTAATCAATCATTCATTAACCTGTTTTTAGTTACTGTACAAAGACACTGACAGGACATTTAGATTGGGTGAGATCAGTTGTGCCTAGTGATGATGGCAGATACCTATTGACGGCATCCAATGATCAGGTAGAGAGAGAGAGAGAAATATTTAAAAAGATGTGATCTTACTCTCTTTGATAGACTGCCAGACTTTGGGATATTCAAACAGGAGAGTCAAAGATGGAATTTAGAGGGCATGAGCATGTATTAGAATGCGCTATTTTTGCACCTACCAACTCATATCAATATATACAAGAATTAATTGGCGATGAGGTAATTAGCCTATATATAAGTATTTTAAACATATCCTCTAAATAGGGTACAAAATAGAATAAAGCAGCCAAGGACCCATTACCAGGTCAGTTTATCATCACCGGATCAAGAGATAAAACAATCAAACTATGGAATTCAAATGGACAATTGCTGCATACGCTAGTAAGTGACATACTCTAGTAGGTAACCACTCAGTTCTTACATTACATATTAGGTAGGACACGATAACTGGGTTAGAGGACTAGTTATACATCCAAATGGAAAATATTTACTAAGTGCTTCAGACGATAAAACGATCAAGATATGGGATTTGAAGACAGGACGATGCGCAAAGACTATAGATGCTCATTCACATTTTGTCACCTGTATAGCGTAAGTACCAACAAGATTAAAACACAATGTTACTTATAATATGTGTAGCCATTGTAATACGAGCCCAGTTGTTGCAACAGGAAGTGTTGATCAAACAATTAAATTATGGCAATGTCGATAAACTCATACCTTTTTATATCTTTTCCTCCCCATTCTCATGAAAATTATCTCTCTTTGTTTTTTGAAGAAGAAAAAATAAAGCACACATAATACATAATTTTATCCCCCACTCCCCTTTATATCTTTTTTTAATAAAATGTCAAATTTTACACATTTATTTCTTGAATATTTACAATTTTTTAAAGTTGAACATTCAACTCAGGAACATGACCAAGTTTCTTAAAGTGTTCAATAACATCTTTTGCCTTTTGAACAGCATGTTCTGAGGTTATACCAAAGTGCTTGTATACATCACCCACTTTACCACAAGTACCAAATGTATGCAAGCCAATATGAGCATGAGAGTAGCGATCCCATCCAAAGGTACCAAGAGCTTCAATTGAGATCACAGGAGTTCCGGAAGGAATGACCTGTTTCTTATATTCAATGGGTTGTTCATCAAACAATTCAGTACAAGGCATCGAGACCACACGAGAGGGAATTCCCTGTTCTTTCAACTTTTTGTGTGCATCTACAGCGATGGTGACTTCAGAACCTGTTGCGACAAAAATGACTTGAGGCTTGTCGTCCGTCTGGAGTACATAACCACCCTTGTGAACGCTCTCGGGTGAACTTCCCTCGAGCTGAGGCAAGCCTTGACGAGAGAGTGCCAATACAGAAGGACGCTCCTTATTTTGAAGGGCGACCCAGTAAGCGCCCGAGACTTCATTGCCGTCTGCAGGACGAAGCGTGAGCATGTTGGGCGTGGCACGAGTGAGAGCCAAGGTTTCGACAGGTTGGTGGGTAGGACCGTCTTCACCAAGGCCGATGGAGTCGTGTGTCATCACGTAGATAACACGGCAATGGGACAAGGCAGAGAGACGAGCAGCACCCCAGCCATAGGTCAAGAAGTTAAGGAAAGTGCCACCAAATGGAATGATGCCACCATAGGCACTCATACCGTTCAAGAAGGCAAACATACCATGTTCACGTACACCAAATCGGAAATAGCGTCCAGAGTAATCACCAAGGCCAGTTGATGGAGGTTGGAAGTCAACTGCGTCTTTCCAGCGTGTCAAGTTAGAACCGGTCAAGTCGGCAGAACCGCCTAGGAGTTCAGGAATGGCGTCTGCAAGGGCATTGAGAACCGTTTCTGACATTTTGCGTGTTGCCGCTGCTGAATCGGAAGGCTTGAAACGAGGAAGAACTTTTTCCCAGCCGTCAGGTAATTTCTGGCTGAAGCGGCGAATGAGTTCATTGGCTTCCTTGGGGTACTCCTTTTTGTATTTTTCAAACAGTTCATTCCACTGCTTTTCATATTCAGCACCTTGTTGAGCACGCTTGTGATAGAGTTCATAAACCTAATGTATAAAAAGCAAGGGATTAGAGAAGGGGGACCAATGAAATTAAATTTGCTCATATTTACATCATTGTCAACTTGGAAAGTCTTTTCGGGGTCGAAACCAAATTTTTGTTTGAGTTGCTTAATATCGTCCTCTACATGACTTATTTTAGCCCATAATCGATATACGTGTTTCTTTAAGCTTACCTTTAAGGGGAGAACCATGAACTTTTTCTTTACCTTGATTCAAAGAACCGTAACCTAATGCAAGAAAATTTAGCACATGATGACGCGTTGACTGACGCATAAACTATGTGCAACCTACCGATAGTGGTTCTTACTTTGATCAGAGAAGGCTTATCAGTGACCTTTTGAGCTTCGACAATAGCCTTCTTAAAGTCTTCAATATCAGTATCGCCATTGTTGATTACTTGGGTGTGCCAGCCATAAGCTTCAAATCGCTTGATAACATCTTCGGTAAAGGATACATCGGTGTCACCGTCAATGGTAATATGGTTATCATCGTATATGGCAATCAGTTTACCAAGTTGCAAATGTCCAGCTAATGAGGCAGCTTCAGAAGCGACACCTTCTTGAAGACAACCATCACCAAGGATGACATAGATGTAGTTGTCAATAATGTTGTAACCAGGTCGGTTGTACGTGGCTGCCAAGTGAGCTTCGGCAGCAGCCATACCAACAGCATTAGAAATACCTTGGCCTAAGGGGCCTGTAGTCACTTCAACACCCTCTGTATCAATACGTTCAGGGTGGCCGGGTGTCCTATCCAAATATAAGTATTTTGTATGCACCGCGTGATAAATATAAACTTACTTTGAACCCACTTGACGGAATTGCTTTAAATCTTCCATGGTAAGATTATATCCTAAGAAGTGAAGAAGGATGTATTGGAGGGCACAGGCATGACCATTTGACAGTAAGAAGCGGTCTCTGTTGATAAAGTAAGGATTCTTGGGATTAGCGCGAAGGAACTGGGTGAACAAGGTATGAGCGATAGGAGCAAGACCCATGGGAGCACCAGGATGGCCAGAATCTGCTTTAAAAACAACATCAGCGGCCAATGTACGAATAGTGTTGATTGCCTTTTGATCGATATCAGAAACCATATTTAATATATATAAACAATAACAAAGAAAATAAAAGAGAAAAAGAGGAAATGAAGAGCTTTTATAGTGTCTTCTTTTTTTTTTTTTCTGAACTAAAAGGGAAAAAAAAACAAAACCATGACATCACAAACACTTGTTGCGCTTAGTTATTAAGATTTTACATCAATGGTGAGACTAGGCTACAGAGTTGAAATTGAAAGAATAATAGTCTATTTTGAATGAATTTACTTACAGATAATTCATGTATGATTTCATTTATAGTTTATCAAACCAGTCAAGATAAGGTCAACCATGGTATAAAGTGACGTGTCAAATTGTACTACTGTATAATTGCCCTGCTACTTCCCAATTCGTTTTTTAATAAACAGAACTGTACTGTATAGCCATTCTTATCACTGTTTAGTCGCGCGTTAGAATTCCAGCGCAATAGCCATCATATCATTTTTTACATCAGCTGAGATATATCGCGTCAATTGCCATTATTGGATCAAAAATGAAGCTAAACCAAATCAGTCAAACTGCTCACCCTTGAACTTTTATTTACGTAACCTGTCTAGGTTTCAAAGAGGAGAATATCTAAAAAGTCATGTAAAACTTTTTTAAATAAACTTGCACGCAGAATTTTAAAAGCACTAAACTTGTTCCTTTGCTTGGCTTTCTTTTTGTATTTGTGAAACATGAGTCATTATGCCGCTGTAGTCACAGAAAACACCTTAGGTCGTCTAAATCTTGAAATGGATCATCTTTCTCGTTTGGCTTGTCTGTAAGGTTATATAATTAGTATTATACTTGAATGGAGAGATTGATGTACATAAAGTTTCTACTTTGATAAAAAGTCAAGAATAAAGTTGTAATTTAACTAATGAAATATATGGTTTTTATAAGAATTGGATGAAATTGATATAAAAGTTTCACAAGGCGTATATATTCTTGTTCTTGTACCAAATTCAAATATAAGAAAAAGAGTGTGTGATATAAGAACGACTTTGGTCAAAGTTGAAGAAAGAACGCAAAAGAACCTGGTAAGTGGTAATAGCACAAGATCTACAAATAGAACTACCCAATCAATATCAACGCTTGATAGGCATTCAGGCACAATCAATAGGTGCTTTTTAAAATTCTTTTCTCTCTCTCCTCTCTCCACTCTCTCTCTCTTTCTTTTTCAATGCTCAAATCTATCTTTTCTTTACTTTTAGTTGCTACCTTCACTTGTGCACATGTTGCCAGACATGATAGAAGAGGCATCATGAATATGCTCAATGACAAGCATGCCAAAGATCAATATCAACCTGCGAAATCTGATCTATATTCGGATTCTATGGCCACTACTACCTTTGCTTCACCTGTTGAAACACCTGCTAGAGGCAAGATGCACATTGGAGATAAGGTGATTTTATGGATGTAGAGTAAATACATATAGACTAAAAAAGGATTGATAAAGGTAGTAGAAGTAGAAGAGTGGACTGTATCAGAATCTCCTGAATACATCCAAGCTAACAGAGTCGCGTCTGTGAGTATGATAGTATACATATTGCCATATGAGCTCATTTACATATCTTTAGAATAAGAGAGTACACTCTAAACACGCTAGTGATATATTTAACCTTCGTTATTCAATGCGTCATAAATTACATGACTCAAACTGGACACAAAAGCATTCTTCTTGGAAGGCGTATGGTCACTCAGGTATATATGCCTCTAGTAGTGATTCTCAATTACTGGCTACTCCCACTCTTCTTTCGTCCTAACCATATAATTTAAATTAATAATAATAATAAAGCTTTTGGATGTAACAAGCCAAATGGAAGGTGTGTTACCAAGAGAATATATTTTTAAAAGTGCCCTAACAATGATTGGCCAATTAGCACCAAAACTTGCACAATGATTGGCTAGAACACTTTTTCAGAATGCTTTTTTACGCTCACGAAAAAGCAATTTTTTGCACACGTCATTGTTAATTCTTTTATATTTTCTTCACCTATTTTTCAAAGAGAGAAATAAAAGAGAGAGAATATATAGAAATAATGGCATCGAATGATAATAACACGGCTACCACCACAGACATGGAAATTGACACAAATGTTAATGTACCAACAACTGAATTCATGGACGAAGATCCTCCTAATGAAATAACTACTATTGCTTCTTTAATTGACGACCTTAAAAACGAAGATGTCACTTTTAGACTTAATTCTATTAAAAAATTAAGTGTAATTGCTAATGCTCTTGGTGCTGACAGAACCAGAGACGAGCTTATACCTTTCCTTCAAGGTAACATCATATATTGTGAGTAAACAATAACTCAAAAAAACACGTGTTTATTATAATAGAGTCTCTTGATGATGAGGATGAAGTATTATTAGCTTTAGCTGAAGGACTTGGAAACTTGGTAGATGCTGTTGGAGGTAGTGAATATGCCAATTGTCTTTTACCTCCCTTAGAAAACATTGCTGCTGTCGAAGAAGCCTCTGTTAGAGATAAGGTACTTGAAACTATCCCTCTTGTTTCCTTTCACTAAACATTTCTTGTTTGGGAAATAACTTAGGCAGTTGTTTCCCTTTGTTCTATTGCTGACATCTTGCCCCAACAACATCTTCAACAGCACTTTTTACCACTTGTAAAAAGACTCAGTAGTGGTGAATGGTTCACCAGTAGAACTTCAGCTACTGGTTTATATGCTGTGGTCTATAAACGGGGTGACCCTGACGTGCAAACTGAACTAAAAGGGTATACTTGATCATTTATTCTGCATTGTTTTCTAACTACAATATATTAGACTATTTGCACAATTAGCATCAGATGACAGCCCAATGGTCAGAAGAGCAGCCTCCAAGGCCCTTGTTGTACGTGATTTTTTTTTTTAAAAAAAACAGCTTGTGTAGTTTATGCTCTAAATTACTACATGTGTAGGAACTTGTTCGACAAATGTCGGATGAAGACGTTCTCTCGACTGTCATCCCACTGTTTCAGAAATTATCTCAGGACGACCAAGATTCAGTCCGTTTACTGACAGTTGAAGTACTTGCCGCCCTTGCCAAGCGAGTCAACGAAGGGGAAAGAAAAGAATTATTATTGCCTGCATTTGCAACTTTATCAACTGATAAAGCATGGAGAGTGAGATACATGGTCGCTTCTAAATATGTGGAGGTAAACGCAATCAAAATATCTAGATATGGTTTTGACTTTTGTAGCTTGCCAATGCCTTTGGACAAGATATTGTACGAGAACACTTTACAGAAGCCTTTGTGAATATGTTGAAAGATACCGAAGGCGAAGTGAGAACAGCAGCAGCTAGTCAAATCCCTGGCTATGCAAAATTGGTAGACAATGAAGTTATCCTTTCTGAGCTTTTACCTTGTGTCAAATTGCTAGTGACTGATGAAAATCAGCATGCTCGTGCAGCCCTTGCAAAGGATATCAGTGGATTGGCACCCATCATAGGACAAGACGCGTAAGTGGTGTATGACCAGATGAATGTATGACACTAACTCGTCTATATAGAACCATGCAATATTTACTACCACTGTTTTTGCAACAGCTCACAGATGAATTCCCTGATGTTCGTTTGAATGTCATTTCCAACTTGGAAACGATCAATAAAGGTAAGAAAACAAAGTAGAAAAGGACAGGATATATTAAACATATTTTAGCAATTGGCATCGAAAGAGTATCACAAGCACTACTCCCAGCTATTGTTGAGTTATCAGAAGATAAGCAATGGCGTATCCGTCTTGCTATTATCGAGTATATTCCACTTTTAGCTAAGCAATTTGGATCGAAATTCTTTGAAGAAAAGCTTTTGGAATTATGCATGTCTTGGCTCCGTGATCTCGTGTTTTCTATTCGTGAAGCTGCCACTATCAACTTGATGAAATTGACTGAAGTGTTTGGTGCTGAATGGGCTAAGAAGGCTATTATTCCTGAAGTCATGAAGATGACAACTGACGAAAACTACTTGCACAGAATGACTACTATTTTTGCATTAACAGTAAGTTGTGACCATTGAGGATTGTACATTCAACTTATATCAAATAGACAATGGCCGAGGCTCTAACACCTGTGATGGTGAAAGATTCTATTCTTCCTACAATCATCAACATGTCAAAAGATCCTATTCCAAACATTCGATTCAACGTCGCTAAATCTTTGGAAAGCTTGATACCATTATTAAAGAAAGACCCTAACACGGGTGAACTTGTCAACAGCTCTGTTAAGCCCACTCTTGAAAAACTTTGCACAGATCAAGATGGTGATGTCAGGTTCTTTGCTACAAGAGCTTTGGAAAGTACCGGTAAATATACTTAACTTTTAACAAAATTCATGCTCATTGGGATTATAGCTTAAATATTACTATAAGGGATAATGTTTTTTGTAAATTGTAGTTTTTCTTTTCTATATAAAAAAAGGGGATTTTATAAAAAAAAAAAAGACATATTTTATTCTATTCATGCAATCATTTGATAAAAAAAGAAATAACTTTGCTTTTATAAACTGTCTGTGCGCTTTAGTAAACAAGAGGGGGGGGGTTACTAAAACGGGATCTGCTCTTTCTTTTTACATCATGTAGCAGTTCATTTTGAACTGTTCCAAGCATTCATATATAGAGTTTGGTATTTGATCTTATTTCTCTCTTCTTTTTTTTTAATTACAATCAATGTCGCACTCTACTCCTCTTAACAGATTATCAAACATGGCTGGTAAAAATGGTCTTTTGGATCTTCATATACCTACTATCACAGAAGATGCAAAAGACGTGATTGGTAACAAAATAACAATGCTGAATAATCATTGTCTAATATAGATCAATATAGGAATGCAAGGTTTCCCCCTCCTTTCTATAAACATTTGTAAACGATTGAGAACTAATTACAACTTGTTTAGGCCGTATTCGACTTCAGAAAGATGACAAGATTCACACAAGTCAATGGATGGATAAGCAACGAAATAACTTATTAGCATATGAATACCTTTGTCATATTGGTGAAGCTAAAGAGTAAACCACATACCCATTGTCCTCCCTCTCTTTGCTCATATTCATATAGATGGATCGAGAATTGTTTGCAAGATGAAATCGATCCAATTATTAAACTAGAAGAGACTATGAGAAATGGTATCATATTAGCCAAGTTAGCCAATTGGTTTGCACCAGGCACTGCTCGTAAAATATTTCAGGTAATCAAAAAACTTAAAGAGGAATATGTCAACCTAACATGATTATCCAAAAGGACTCTAAACTTCAGTTCCGTCATTCTGACAATATCAACTATTTCTTTGATGCATTAAAGATTATAAAGTTACCACAAATCTTTTGGTTTGAACTAACTGATCTCTATGAGAAAAAGAACATTCCCAAAGTAATTTACTGTATCCATGCGCTCAGGTATAATAGCAGTATTAACTAAAGGGGGTCAATTAAACAGTATGCTTTATGTAGTCATTTACTATCAAGACGTAACCTGGCACCTAACATCAAGAATTTGTTAGGACAACTTCAATTCACTAGTAGGTTATTCTATTTTCAATTGTACCTGTTGCTAACACATGCGTTTATGCAGATGAAGAACTCAGTACAACACAGCGTCATCTGGACATGGCAGGTGTTCCTATGCCAAACTTTATGAACGTAGGCCACTCGCTGCGTCGAGAGTTGAATGAAAGTGATGAGGATGATGATTTCAACCAATACCTGCAGATTGACTCTGAGGTTCCTCTCATTCTGAAAACACCTGAACTTATTATTGAAGAAGAAGAAGAATCAGACGTAGATTCTCCTTTTGAAGTCTATGCTGAAGAAGGTACAAGAAGCATACTTTTAATTATTCTCTAAAACCTAAACATCCCCCATTAGGAGAGCAGTACTGGTTGATCCAAGCTAATATTGATAAAGCAATCAAGTGTCAGTCAATCATACGCGCATGGTCTGCTCGAAAGGCAAACGAACGAAAAATACGTACCTTCCAGTCACCCCAATTCATCAGCATGATCACTCAGCTCCAATCAGCCATTCGAGGCATGCTCGGTCGCAAAAGACAAGAAGAACGAAGACAGGAGCTACAGTCACTAAGTTTAGATCTTATTATCCGATTACAGGCTTATTGTCGAGGCTTGATGACACGTCTCTGTCATCAGCGCAAGATTGAGTACTACCATGCTCACATTGACCAGATCATCAAAGTCCAAAGTCTTATCAAGAACAAGCTAGTCAATAATGCCTACCATCGCCTCACGCATGACCATAGTCCTTCAGTAAATACGGTTAAAAGCTTTGTTCACCTACTCGATGACAGTGACCTCGACTTTGACCGTGAACTCGAATTGGAGGACCTTCGTCAGGATGTTATTGAGCATATTCGTGGAAATAACCAACTTGAAGGCCTTGTTACTGCTCTTGATATTCAGATTGCCTTATTTCTCAAAAATGCCATCACGATTGAGGAAGCTCTAAAGCAAACAGGCGCATTAAAAAAGAAAAAGAAGGAACAGAAGCGAATGATCTTGACGGCTGAAGCTGCTGCTAATCATCATATGGACCCCTTTTCGTTATCAGTTGTGGATAAAGAAAGTAGACAACGTCTTGAAGTGTTTCAACAGATGATTTATTGTTTACAGACGGAGCCACAGTACCTTGCACGCTTATTGTTTCTAACGAATCGACAAGATCTGGGACACTACTCTAGTCACAAGTTAATCGAATCCACCGTATTGTCTCTTTTTGGTTATGCGACTAACGTGCGTGAAGAATATTTGTTGATTAACCTTTGTAAGGTAAAAGCAAAGAAAAGATGAAATAGCGTTGTGTATACAAGGCTACGTTTAACTTTATAAAAAAGTACTGCATCTCTGAAGAGATACAATATGTAGAAAGCCCTCAAGAGTTTATGCGTGGCAATTACACTTTTATGAAACTCGTCGTACAAACAAACCGTGGTGCAAAGGAACGTCAATTCTTTCGCGAGCTGTTTGGCGATCTCGTGAAGCAAGTGGTGAACAATGACTTTTTAGACCTTGAGCTTGATATTGTCAGTATCTATCACAAGTCGATTAATGATGAAGAGTTGAGAACTGGCCTACCTTCTGGCCGTCCTCACGCGATCACTGCACAGGACGTACAATCGGATACAGAAGCGATTGACACCTTTATACGACATTTGAGAAACTTGAGAGAAATAACCGATATGTTCTTCAACAAGATCACGTCTACTGTAAGCGAGGTGCCGTATGGTATTAGGGTGGTTGCAAAAGAGCTCAGGGTCGCCTTGGAAGAAAAATTTGCTGACGAACCAAAAGAGACGATCGTAAAAATCCTTGGTAACTTTATCTACTACCGTTATTTGAACCCTGCAATCATGTAAGTTCTTGTTTTATGTATACAACAACTCTGCTCATTTTTATACTAGCGCTCCCGAGCAGTATGACGTTATTGATAGCATCATCAATCCATTACAAAGAAAAAATTTGGCCGAGGTAAGCAATTGGTTTTCTTGTGATATACTTTATTAACAACAACAACAATATCAACAAAAGATCTCAAAGATGCTTCAACGCATTGCTAGTGGTTCGACCTTTTCAGAAGAAGACAGACTTTTATCACCATTAAATGAATACCTTGAGCACGCCTCTAAGCGATTTGCTCAGTGGTTTATGACACGTAAGGTCAAAAGGGATTTTAACATACCGTGTCCTCACCAAAAAAAAATATAGTGACAGATGTTGAGAATCCCGAAGAGCATTTTAATATGGATTCCTTGACAGATCAAGTCAGCACACACAAGCCAGTCGTCTACCTTTCACCCACAGAGCTCTTTCATCTTCACTATACCATTCAAAACAACTTGGAATATATCGAACCCAATGGATACGGCATACTCTCAGAAATTGTCAACGAACTTGGTGAGTCGTATTTTAGACCAGATATCGAATTACCAGATACCATGGTACGTCTAGCCTTGACGAGTCCTTATGAAGATTTACCGCTGGATCCTGAATCTCAACTTGATCAACTGCTTGTGGATGCTAAACGTCTAGTAGTATATGTCATCAAAATACAAAGCGGTCCAAATTTGGCTCGTATAATCGATCAACCTATTACAGCTTATCATGAAAAGACATGGGATCAGTTCAAGGAAAAGGAATTTCCAGAGGTACAAGATGAACAATCTGCGGCTGTTAAAAGAAGATATCTCAACTTGGGTAGAACAAACCCTCCTGTAGATCTGAAAAGGTAAGAAAGGATATATATGATAAAAAAAAGGATACTTACATTCTATCTATAGCTTAAGCTTCTATCAACTCAAGACATTGACTTATCGATTGGTAGCCAATTTAAAGATTGGCAAAAAGATTTCGAGTGATAATAACTACCAAGACATGATCACACTCATTGCCAAAGATATCACTGGAAAGCATGCTCGCCGAATTCAGCGAGACCAGGAAATTGCGCGAACAAGACAAATACTAGACCACTTGAAGGAAAAGAAAGAGTATCTAAGTGACCAAGTCAGCCAGTATGAGAGCTACTTGAACAGCTGCATGAGTGCGATGGCCAATAACAAGCGTGACAAAAAGCAGCAAAAGTTTGTTTTTCCATTTACGCGCCAATACTTTCATATCCGAGGATTGCAGAAACTTGGACTTGTTCCAAAATTTGGATCATACAAATACACAGCCAAGCAACTTTATGATCGCCAAATATTGATCGAAGTCGTGAATATACCAAAAAAGCATTATGACCGCATCTCTATCATCATTTCCATGGATCAAGTAGGTATTATTACTATCGAAGCAAGCTATGCAAGATGGCCCATGACATCTGTTCAGGTCGACATACGGTACGATGAATTGTTACGGACACAGTTTGAAGGAATACAAACCATGATGGTTCTAGATGGAATGGCCAAAGTGAACGTTAATCTTTTGATTTACCTCGTCAACAAAAAGTAAGTTGTACTCTAGTCTATTGTTATACTACTCACACATCAATAAATAGGTTTTATGCATAGCTGTTGTTGCTTTATTTTCAATAAATATCATTTATATTCATAGTTTATAACTTTTCTTTACTACTATAAACGAAGTCGGAAGAAGAGCAAGGGAAACATTAGAGATCAACACATATTACTTTGAAACAAGTTCCGCCAATAATGGTGGTATGGTTCAAGTGCATTTTCCTTATTCTTGTGGTTGTCCAAGGATAAATATTGCTGCGGTCTTATTCTTTTTGCTGGAAAGATGTGAATCATTGCCAATTTGTATAGACTAGGTTTGCTTTATCTGTTAAGAGGTGCTGTTGTGGCGGATATCTCCAACTCAATAACGAGCAGCAAGTAGCTGATCCTTTCGAATACGGTATTGAATCCACTAAAGCTATTTCAAATGTTTATTTGATCTACAAGAAAGGAAATCTTACATCAGAAGGTGATTGAGTTAAGATGATTAATTTGCTAAATTAAATAACCTACAACTGAGCAACCACTGTCTATTTATAGCTTCAACATTTGATAAAGAGACAAAATGGGAAGACGAGGCTTAAACATCACAAGATGTATGCTATTAAGGGCGGCTTTATCTTATTGCTGAACCTGCATGTGAACATACTCTGAACCGGCCTGTGCTTTGTTTAATCTCATCATTACCTTCTATAGATCAAATCGGAATTGAGCGCCGTCAAGATATGAATAAAAATGGAATTGAAGTTAGTGAGAAACGATGTTCGACCGGTAATGACCGAATACCACTGCTGCCCTACTATCACACAATGATATATCATTCACTACCGTTTTTCCATGTATTAAAATGATACACAAAGCATTCAACATGACACTTATTTATATATATATAACTTCTCAACAAATACATTCTGTAGTCTGGTAATGACGAGCTATTGACTATTGTATGAATGATGCAAGATAAACTTAATAATCCGAATTGTTACTGTAGTCCCTTACGCGTATTTCAAGCCACATCGCTTCCCGAAAGAGCGGAATCAAACTAATGGAGATTTAAAAAGGAAAGCCCTCATGAATTCCGACAGCAGGACGTCTATTTCAAGAAAAAGGGGACATTTGGAAAGGTGGCTCAATTTGTTTATTATAGAAAATATATCTTTCCATTTTTTTTCCTCCCTCTTATTCCCTCAATGATAAACCCAAACGACTTTTACACAGTGACTATAGACAGCAGTAATAATGAGACCTTTACTATACATAAGCAGTACAAGATTATCAGAAAAGTTGGGGCTGGATCATATGGATCTGTCTGCAGTGCGTTAAATGTCAACACGAATGAAGGTAACTGAATTAACAACGTATATTCTCTTTTTAACATAAATATATACAGTGGTTGCTATTAAAAAATGTCGTCACATCTTTGATAAGAAGCTCATCACAAAACGCTGTTTACGAGAAATGAAGCTGCTTCAACACTTTAACGGACACCCGCGTATTATTGACTTGAAATCAATGGATATTGTTGACCCCGAACGATTTAATGAAGTGTATTTGATCCAATCTTGTTGCGATACAACTATGGCTGACATTATTCATTCAAAACTTCAATTGGAGCCAGTTCACTACCAGTGGTTCATGTATCAGTTATTTTCAGGGCTAAAATACATTCATAGCGCCAATGTGTTGCATCGTGATTTAAAACCAGGTACAGTCTTTGTCAACATAAAAACCATTTTTCTTCAATTGACTTAAATATTTAGCTAATATTCTTGTGAATGAAAACTGTGATCTTCGTATTTGTGATTTTGGTATGGCGCGAGGAATAGCCAAACCCTCAGCAAAGGTCGAGCTACAAAATATGACACATTACGTTGTCACTCGATGGTACAGAGCACCCGAAATTATGCTCAGCCGCAATTCTTATGACAAAGCAAGTAAGTGTCTCTCCAATGATCTCTTTTTGTGTTATTCTACTTTTCCTTTTATCCTTCTTTTGTGTTTATTTGCTATTTCTTCATATAGTTGATCTTTGGTCTGTGGGTTGTATCTTTGCTGAATTGCTGGGAAGAAAAGTGCTATTCAAAGGCACAGACTATGTCGATCAGCTTCATAAAATTGTGGGAACCCTGGGATTGCCAAAAGATACCGCATTCTGGGACAGCTCATCATCTGTTACGGAATACATCCGAAGCTTAAGAGACGTCAACGGAAACCCTCCACCAGAGGAGCCCATCGATTTCTCACTTTTATTCCCCAACTGCCCTCCGGAAGGCATCGATTTGTTAAAGCGACTCTTAATGTTAAATCCCTCTAAACGTATTACAGCAAGTGAAGCATTAGAACATCCCTTTGTAGCATCTGTCAGGGATAAATCAGAGGAGATCGAATGCGAAAAGTTATTTGATTTTGAAAGTTTCGAAATGATCGAAAGTGAGCATGTGCTGAGACAATGTATTATTGAAGAGGTGCTAAAGAGTAAAGGCATGAGCGATGATGATGTATCAAGATTAGCTATTAACCATTCTGCCGGCCATCAAAGTCATCGTCGATATACCGGAAGCTCCATTTCGACGCCCTCATCTGCTAGTATTGCAGAAGCCAATCTCAATGCCATTCATGCTGCTCAGCACGGCAAAGAAATCACAATCCAAAGTACAGCTCAAGACTGTCACCAGTTTATTATAGGAGAAACCTTCGTGCGAGAACCCGAAGATATGGATGAGGATGATATCAAGCAACTGGATAGCGATGAAAGTATAGGTGTTGGCAAGAGACGCACCCTCATTGGCCCATCTAATGCTGACTACAGCGCATTAGAACGTCAACTAAGTAGAGACTGGTAGTTCTCCATGCTCAAATAATAAAAAAGCGAAACAGGGATGTTCTTTGTTTTTCGTTAATGTACAGTCCAATAAATCATTGATCATTAAAAGCCCTATCATCATTGCCAAACCTTTTACATATATGATAGTACATTGTGCTTCTTGTCTCTCACTCATGAGCTTATTATACTTCCATTCATCCAAGCTATACAGAAAAAAAAAACAGCATTTTATTTGTAAATCCAGACAATAAAAGCTACATAATGGTACAATCTGAGTCCTTTCCTCCCTTCGCATCATCTCGAGTATGTTTTCGGCGCTGCTGAGGCCTGGCGCCTCCATATTTGAGTTCGGTCAAACGCTGCATGGCTCTGGTATAATTTTGAGCAGCTGCACGCATGTACCATTTTTTTGCTTCTTCTAAATCTTGCTTTGTTCCTGTGCCCGTTTCTGTATAATACCCAACTGCATACTCTGCTTTTGCATAACCTTTGTCAGCCGCCTTTCGTGCCCACAGATAAGCTTCGCTATCATTTTGAGGTAATATTCCTTCAGCGCCTGTAAGATACCAGCCAGAAAGAGCAAACTCTGCTTCTACTTCGCCTTGTTCTGCTGCTTTTGAGTACCATGCAATTGATCGACGAGGATCTACTGGACAATTCAATAATCCGTTTTCATAGGCCTGCCCGAGTTTGAACTGAGAGGGAGCATAACCGTACTGTGCGGCTTGACTGAACAATTCGCGTGCGTAGTTTAGATCAGGGATCACTGAGGGGATGCCCTCTTTTTCATAGCATAGACCCAACTCATGAAGCGCATGTGGATGATCCTCGTCTGCTTGTTGTGCCGCTCGCTTTAACCAAGAGATACCTTCTCGGGGATTTTTTGGTTGACCGAGAAATCCTTTGAGTAAGATCATGCCCAGTTTGTACATTGCGATCGGATCTCCCAGGTTGGCTGCTTTTCTGTAAAACTGCATTGCATGATTCTTATCACGTCTAGTGCCCGCACCTACTTCGTAACAGACAGCAGCCCTAAAGGCACACCCAGGATGGTTCTGCTTGGACCCTTGAACATACAGTGAGAACGCCTTTTCAGCATCAGTTGGAAGCCCCATACTGCCAGTTCCGTAACAATTAGCCAAAAAGAACTGAGCTTCAGGATATCCTTGCTTGCCCATTCCAGAATGCGACGCAAGTTTTTTTACAATCTTTTGTGCTTCCATCATCAGTGCTTCACGTGCTTTTTTTATTCGTTTTGGATCCTGTTCTTCTGTTTGAATCTGATGAATAGCTTCTAGTAAGAATTTGGCAAATTCAAGTTGTAGACGAGGGTCGTGACTATCCATGGCCTCTTGTCTGAACTTGGCTAGGTTTTCTTTTGTAGCGCGAGGATATTGGCTTCTTTTGGGTTGTCGTTTGCCTGCTGCATTAGCAACTGATAGAGAACTATCGGCTAGATACGAATGATCTGGGAGATACTGCTGTTGTAGTGGTGGACGAGGATAGGGTGAAGGACGTGGAGGCTGAACATAGGGTCCTCTAGATGGGCCATAGTAGGCATGATTCGGTGGAGGAGGTGGTTGCTGTGGTAGACGAGCGTTGGGTGGTACAGAGCCATTCATTTGAGGTGACATTGGTACTACCATCGGTTGCTGTAAATGTATTGATTGTGGCGGTGACATTGCTGAGCCTTGTCTTTGTTGTGGTGCAGAAGGGTGTCTATCGGAATAATAGGAAACAGACGGTCTGTTTACTAAATTAGGATTGAAGGGTATGTTGGGTCTATAAGGTGGAATCGGTTGTAGTGATGGAGAGTGGTTGAGCTGAGGAGAATGGTTGAGTTGAGGAGACATTCTATGAAGTGTAGGAGAAGCAGAAGGCATATTAGAGTGTACGGATTTTGGAGATATCTTGGGTGTGTTATAAGGACTAGAGGCTGCACCTGTAGTTGAATCAAGCGGTGATACTTCGTCTGGTTTTAGACTTGTGACAGAAGGAGCATGTGGTATATTTCCTTCTGAAGGAATTGGGCTATTTGCTTTATCCTTGAGCGATCTATTTTCTGCCTCGTGCGAACTAATGCTAAGTTGTTCGAATTCAGCTGTAATAGATTGTGCATTCTCATGTGGTTCATTTGTTGTTGTTGATGAAGGAATTGTCATGTTGCTTTGTTGATAAGTGTAGCGTTTATTTGATATTATTAGAATAGTGAGATTAGAAAGACTGTGTCTTGACGGATTAGTAGATTAACAAAACGAGAAGAAAATAGTAAAGAACAGGAAAAAAAAAAAGACAATTGTGCTACAGTTTGATTTACAGATTTATTCCCGATTTAAGTTTGAAAACGGAAAGATATTCACGCGAGCTTAATCTACAATACATTTGGTTGAATAGTATCAAATGCTATACTATCTTTTATTAATCCACATTTAAGGGTCTACTTGATATGTACAACAGTGATCCAAAAATTAGCAAAAGCTAAAGGAGGGAATATCTTTAGAATTAATTTTCCGATATGAGCGGACAAGAACGGACTACGATTATAAGCAATGTGGTAATGACCATATTGCTCAGATATAGTGATAATGACAATATTGCTTAGATACAATGATAGTTACTTGTATCTATGCCAACCTTGATTGCAATATACATATAGTAGAATTCATGCTCCATTTGACTCATCATTTTAATATCATCTTTCATCCAGTCATTTCCTGGATATACCTTACACTTTATTCAGACATTACTCACACACTGATGATAGAAAATAGGATTCAGATGGCAGATAAGATAATAGAAGCAAAATAATGAGATATAAAAGAAACGATAAGTAAATCAGCTACTATATCGATATTACATATAAGAGAAAGAAAGAGAGGAAAAAAAGGGTAAACACTTAAAAGAGATTATTATTAATATCTTCATTTTGCCATAAAGTGTTGACCACATTACACAAGTAAGTCATTCTAGTTCTTTTTGTTTTATATCTCCTGCATTTGCTTTATTCAACATGTGACCACCAGATCTTGTATAGACCAAATAGAGATAGCAATAGGGTTACAATGAAGTATAATGTGGCTTCAAGGGACTTTTAGAGATCAATAAAGAGTTATGTAAAAGATACAATAGGGATTTATTGTAAAAGGATAATAAAGATAAGATTGTTCAAGATGATGATTCAATTAAAAGAAAAGGTTTGTTATTAGTAAAAATTACCAAAAAGTAGTTACAGATCCTCTCAACTACAGAAAGGATCGTCCTCAATTCTTACTTTCATCCAATCGTCTTTTTCTTTCAAGTTTCTGATTAATGCGCGGTACATTGTATAATCTGGAGCGAAGTCCTTCAAATGTAAGTGACAGGCAGCAGTATACATCCTAACACTAAGCCTAGCATTCGAGGGATGGCGAAACTTTGAGTGGGGTCATGCAACTACGTCGTCTGCGAACTGCTGAGCTAACTCTTGCTTAAGCTGACTCAGTCTTGCATATTCTCTTGAGATTTCCTTGTACTTTTTGAATAGCGCCTTGATTTTCTCTTCCAAGAGCATTCTCTTGATTTATTCTTCTCCGATCACCCACGACTGTTCGATTTCGTCTTGTTCACCGTTAGCTTGTTCTTGAATATCTTCATTTTCTATTTCTTGTATAGGTTTATCTTGAAGTTGACCTTCGATAACCGTCAGAGGTAATCCTTGATCATCTTCATCATCAGATAGAACGATAAGATTGGCATGAAAGGCTTTTGTAGCACGCCTTTCTACATCTCCCATCTAGAATTCTACCAAAACTTCTCTTGTTATTTCCTGATCACCAAGATGATACGTATATATTCCTAAGACGGAGCAACATTTTGCAAAATTTCTCGCAGAAATCAAGGTCTACAATTGTTGGTGGTACAAACGCACAAGAAGTCTTTCTTGCAACATAGAAATAATCCACATAATGAACAAGTTCGAATTCATAGAGCTCGTGACCACAAAATTGGACGGCAGGAATGTGAGACACGACCACAGGTGAGTTGTCCAAAACATCTTTTGATTCAATGAGCAGTTTGCAATGGTCGTGATGAAATTTAGCCTTTGAGGGCGAGCCTTTGGTAGCTTCAGCACACATAGTTTCATACTCATCATCTTGATGGCCCACCAAGACACGTACATCCGCCATATATGAGTTGTGTTCAATACAAGCAAACCCACTCTCTCCCCTACAAATACATCAATTATACGAAACGAAAAAAAAGTGAATGCACCTACCATTTTAGCCTCAAATCGCTGTTGCGAACAAGGCGTTCTAATAATTGAGACCATAGCTTTACGATATAATCTTGTTCGTTTTTTTGTTTGTTGCTGTTGAACATATCCTTGTGATGAATTATGTAATCAATGAGATATGCATACGTAAAGATTACGAATTCAACTTCGTCCGAATGTCATGATTGTAAAGACGCCTGAATAATAGTGTTGACGCTTTCTTCGGATTTTTGGGCGCAATTGTTTTGACACATTCCAATAACTTTTTGATTTCTGGTGGTAAGTCAATCATTGCTTTGGATTGATGAATGGAACGTAGCTTCTTGAGGTATTGATTGTGGTTGTTAGTACTTGCGTAAGTGCATAGAATTAGAAGTGAAAGAAAGAACTCATAGCAAAAAGAAATTAGGTAATTTTAAAAGAGGTCGGAGTACTAATTAAGGTGCATGTAATTAAGTCAAATGTAATCTCACACGTAAAGCTTAGTATTAGATGTGGTCAAATACGACAACAGGCGTTAGTAATGTTAAAAAAGGGATTTATAAGTAAATTTTGGTATTATAGTAACCATCAGATCTTAATATAAGATCAGTATAGAGCAATATAATGCTAAGTCTTGAATGATAAAGTAAAAAGATAAAATAAAGAAGTTATTGTGGTCAGAAGATTGATTCTTAAGATGTTGTTTATTTCAAGAATAATTTGGGGATATTTATACTATTTGGATAAGTAGATATGCGATATAAAAT